>CM065399.1:32140000-32222500 GCA_033060915.1 Euryodendron excelsum
AGAAAGGAGAAGAAAATAGAAGTATGTTGGCCCAGTTATGCAACCCAATAGGGGAGTGAATTGAATTTTTAAAAAATTAATAATAAATAAAAGCAATTAAGAACTAATTAACTAATGGAACAATAAATTCAAAGTGTATGTACAATGCTAGCAATTAATGGAAAGCAAGGAATAGAAAAACAAAGCATAAGAAGAATACCATATTTACTGAGATTCAATCACAACGCGTGATCTACGTCCTCAACCTTAAGATTCCCTTGAAAGCCTTCCACTATACAAAAACTCCTTTACACAGCAAGTGCTGGTTGCCCAAGTGTTCAGCTCACTTTATACAAGAGTTTTTTTCAAATTTTCAAACACCCAAGTGATTTTGTTCAAGTTTCACTCAAACTTATAAGTGTTTTTCTTAATAATACTTAAACTCATAGGTTTACAAACTCACTTAAGCGAAATAAACGAAGGTTCTACAATGGGTAATTCTTTAAAAAAGTGTATATGCAGGTGTAAGCTCAGTAAATGCCTCAGCAAAGAGAATATATTAGTTCAGTTCAAGAATGTTTTACTTTTAATTGATATTCAACACTTCAATCTATTGAATTATTCTATATAAATGCTCTGGGGATTTTGTATATATATTCTTGCTTTGATTTTAACTGTTAGTGGTGGTTGGGAGTGTATTTCATGTGAGAAGAAGCTGATAGAACGTTAAAAAATATAGTTGTTACAATCAAGGAGTCGACTCTTTTGCTGAAGGGGTTAACCCTTTTGTTCTGGAGCCAGTTTTCTCAGCCATCTGTTCAAATGTGTTAACCTCTAAGAAATAGGAGTTGACTATTTTACAAAATCTCAACAAATTTCTTCTAAATCATCAAGCTCCTCAGGGATCTTCTAAATGAGGCTGCCAAAATTTGAAATGACTTCTCCAAAGATTGTTGATTATTCAAGAATACTTTCAATCCATTCGAGATCAATCCAATCATATGTAGGGTTTCTCAATCAACATAACTTATTCCATTAATCCAATACTTCTTTAAATCTTCAATAGAACTTTCAAGTCTTATGATCTCCTCTTCAGCCAATCTTCGTATCTTATCATGCCATATCATATAAGGCGTAAACTCTTGCTGCTGACTTTCTTTAGCAGATGTCAGCTCTACTAAGAAAATATCGGTACTTTCTATCGACCTCGGTGTAAGTACTTGTTGTCGATCTCCTTTTCCAATCTTAAGTGTCAGTATATATGAGCTATACTTTAGAACTTGATACCAATCTCTTTTTAAGTGTCAACATCTCGGAGCTAGACTTTAGTACTCGATGCTGATATAATTTTTTGATATTAAGTGTTAGCATCTTTGAGCTAGGGTTCAGTACTTGATACCGATCTCTTTTTAAGTGTCAGTATCTCGAAGCTAGACTTCAGTTCTTGATGCCGATATTTTTTTTATTTATTATAAGTGTCAGCATCTATGAACCGATATTTTTTTCAAGTCTAGATCTTCTATTATTTTAAGATATCTTCAAAGTCTTCTACTCTGACGCCAATCTACTTTTAAAGTTTAGATCTTTAATATTTTTAATATATATCAAGCTTCAAGTTATAATTTTTTTATAGAATCATTAGATACTTAACACAATATTTTGTTATCGTCAAAATTAAGGCATGAAGTTAACAAAGTACTTATATCTTATTTGGCTAATCAAGAGAGGAGAGAGAAGAGAGAAGAGAGAGACATTCCATTCCTTTTGTTTGGTTTGACAAAAATTAATAAAAAAAATAAAATGATATAATACAATTTTACTATTATATATATCTTATGTATAAAATCTTAATTTTTTATCATAAATTAATAGATATAATTAGTATTTAAAATAAAATAATAACAAACATTTCACCTCTTTTCTATTTCCTCCCAATTTTAAATAAAACATAAAAGAAAGAAAAATGCGCTCTCACACGTTTTAATCTACTTCCTCTTTCCTTATTAAAAATTATCCAATCAATATCTGTTATAATATATAAAGACAGCACACCAGATAATATATACCTAAAATTCACCTGCGTATATTTTATTCTATTTCGAAAGATCCCTAATAAAATTATTTAATTACAATTAACATTACTAACCTATTAGATATCTCAGAGCAAAATAGAAAAAACATTCCTATGACAAATACACACGTTCACCGAACTACTGCTTCCGAATCCTTCGCTTCATCTCCCAACCCCTCAATCAAACGAAGGCTTGATAGGAAAAAATGCAAAGTGGGTAGTTTAACCATCTTCCCCTCCCATAGCCTAGAATATATAATGCCGGGTGACAATTGGGAAAAGGGGAGAAAGAAAAAGCAAAAGGGCTAGGGTTCCGAAGTTGCTGAAATCTGGCAGAGCGAAGAGGAGAGGAGAGCAGAGCAGAGATATATATTGTGTTTTATTATCCATTAATAGAGAGGGACAGAGATGAGTGATCGTCGGTATCTAATGCCTGTGAAGGATGTGAAAAACCACTTAAACCGGAAGGTGAATATAGTAGCTGTTGTAGTTGAGTTCAGTATTCCCAGGATGAGCGAGGGAACTGGTACCCTTTTCGTTTCTCTTTCTCTTTTCCTTTATTTATTTATTTATTTTTCATTTTTTCTAATTTCTGCGCAGCAGCGCAACACACAAATGTACGTAAATGCTCAAACTTCATAACGGTTGCAGATTACTGCTCGATTCTGAAGGTCGTTGACCAGTCCCAACAGAGTCCTGAGTTGTCAGTCAATGTTTTCATTGATGATATTCATCAACTGCCCCACATTCGCTCCCTCAGAGATATCATTTTGCTTTCTTGCGTTCGGGTACTTCAAAAGATTCAACTTTTTCTCATTATTGTTTGAGTATTATCTTTTACTTTCCTCTATTTTCTTATTGTTTCCGCTTGGTTACATGGTAAATTGGTAATACACCTGTAATAATAATATCACATTAATATCACATTATCCGTTGCATTTAATTAATATGTTCATCTTTCTGTTTTACTCTCCGTGATCTCGTTATTAGTTATTGTCCGGTATTATGTATTTCTCTCCTTCACATATTTCCTTCTCAGCATATGGTACGTTAGTACATGAACGCATGTTTTTCTCTTGGGGTTGTCGATAGAAAAAACAGTTGGTCTATATTTATGCATTCTTATAGGTATATACAGTGCTCACTTTGGAACTCACGATTGTCTCCCAACACTTTCTTCTTTGTCTGAAAACATGTTTATAAAGTATGAAAATTTCAACTGAAACTGCTGATTTTTTTGTGTTTGTTTTTGTTTTTTACATATCAATGTTTGAAGTAAGAAGGCCAATTTTCCAAGAAATAATGTTAATATGACTTGAATTGAAATACTCTGTAGATATATAAGATTTATACGAAATCATAATGTAATGTCACTTGGACTTGATACCTAGAAATTCAAAGGCTTTGAATATTAAAACTCATAAACCAATATTTAACGAGTAGAAGCATATTAAAGCCCATAAACCAATATTTATTTTTGGATGAGTAGAAGTATGGAGACCTAATAACTTGCAGATGAGCTTGTTCATTTACTTGTGTGCTTTGTAACTCTTCATTGTTTAAGAATGAATTTATCTAATATATGACTTATGTGACAACTCGTGTCCACAGGTAGAAACCCACAATCAAGAGGTGTATGCTGTTTTCAACAAAAGCTTCTCATCCTTTGCTCTCTTTAATGGGAAATGTAGTTCTGATATGAGTCCATATCAAAATTCTCCATCATTTTGTCTTCTAGATTCTGACAAGCGGTTCATTACAAGCCTGAGGAATTGGTGCCTAACTTTTCAACCTGATGCAGGTGAAGTATCAGTTTTACTTATCTTTAAGATGATCTTAGCAAGTAGTTGTATATCATTTGAAACAATTTGAAATCCCTTTTCTTAACGCCCCCCCTCTTCTTCTTCTTCTCTTTCCCTTTTGGGTGAGTAAAACACCTTTGTTGATGATGTGAAATTTTTTTTCCTTGCTTATCAAAAAAAAAAAAAAAAAGAGAGCGAAAAAGTGAAACAATTTAACTTGCTATGAATTTTTAACTTTGTTTGTATGTGCAGTACTTAGTTCTGCTAATGAAGTCTTTTATCTGATTCAACAAGCAACTGCATTTTTATTTACCACATTCAATTCCAGGGTTGTGCCTTAGCTATTTTGTTTTGCGTAGGCCAGTTCCCTTGCTCTTTCACATGATGCTTTTTATTTACTAGTCTTGGTAGAATTTTGCTGGAAGGCTGTATCTGTTACGGATTTATACTAAAAGAAATGCTTTGTGTAATGGCTTTAGTATTTATTAATAAATTAGTTATTCCATTTTAAACGAGAATCTGTGGGAGTAATGTTTGCATTGCATTATTTATTTAATGATTATGCATGTGTATGTCTTATTCTATATAGTAGATGATTTGGTGTGTAAAGTACGGTTTACACACGGAAGATCAACTCATCGGTTCTTATGTAATATAAGTTTATCGTTCATAGTCTTGGATGAAATTGGACACACCATCAGCATAACTGTAGCACAAGGTTGTAATAAGTCGGTCTTGACTGTGGGAAATGGTATAGTTCTAACTTCTTGTACTAGTTCACTTTGTGTGTATTGAATACGACCGTGTTGAGGTAATTATTTTTATATTGATTATATAAAACAATTAATATATTATGAGTGCTTATGCTCTTAATTCTAATATAATAAATAAACACGTGCATATAGTGTTTATTGTTTTGATTCACAGAAGAGTGAGATTTCTTGTGGATCAATAAATGCAGTGAGTTGGACAATAACATTACGACCCCGTTTGGGAGCAGCTTTTTTGGTCAAATAAATTGACTTTAAAAAAGTTTGGTTGGGGTGTTTGGTAACATATTAAAAAAGCTATTTTTTTCTTAGCTTTTTTTGTTAGGTTGTTTGGCACCTACTTTTTGCTTATATAGCTTTTTATGCAAAATGACAATATTGCCCTTAAATTAACTTGAATGATGTACAAGTTGTGTTTTGTAACCAATATGACTAAAAAAAACATATCTTTTACAATGTTCTCAATATAAATGACACAAACATAATCATTAATCGATGGAAACATAATTATCACTTTGAATTTTTGGAGTTAATATATATATATGTATATGCACAAAACAAATGCTGCTATAAGCCACTTGCTATAAGCCACCACTCCCTTCTTAGTGATGATGATAGTTTTAGCTTTTCAATGCTATCTAGTAAACAAGCATATTTGCATTGGAGTCATAGATGGAGACATCCCTTGTTCATGCTCTAAATTAATTAACTAATTAAAAATTTAAGTTTGTACGTACATAAGAATTTTGGTTTTGGATTGTTAGCTTTTAGGGAGAAGGCATACAGGAAGTGATAAAGAATACAAAGCATGTGTCCCAAATTGAACATGCAGGGCAGTTCAATTGCATTGTTAAAGATTTCTTACGTAGGTCCTCGTGATTGTCTTCGTTTAGAAAAGTGAATTGAAAAAAAGAAAAAAAAAGTGACTTCTGGATTGGATTGATCATTGATGTATGTTCAACAATATAATGACAAATATTTTCAACAATAGAATGATAAATATTACCTATAAATATAATAATAAACATCCAAATGTAATGATAAATAGATTCAACTATATAATGATAAATAGTTATTGGACAAACAAGTGTCCCTATTATATAATAATAATTATTTGGATTGTCTAAGCCGAATTCGCATAATTCGACCTCTAATTACATCTCTACATGCACCCATCTAACCGCTATCATTATTTGGCAATTGCGACTCATCAATATTTGTAGCATCATTGAGTTCATCCTCCAATTCAAAATTCTCCATATGTTCAATACGATCAAACTCCTCATCATGTTGATGATGTTGCCTGATGTAGTTGTGTAAGGCCATCGATCCACCTACTATGGTAGTGTGCATGTCTAACTCAAATGCGGGCATTTCTCTTAGGATAGCCCATCTAGCCTTCCATACTCCAAATGTCCTTTCAATGACACTTGTCAAAGAAGAATGTGCTTGATTGAATATTTCATTATCATTTCTTGGGGCATCTCCTCGGCGAAATTCTTGATGATCGTACTTGTCACCCTTATATGGAGCAAGATACCCCTTTGTATTGGGGTATCCGGCATCCACAAGATAGTACTTATTTGCACAAATTCATATTATCCAAGTAAGTATACAATTAAATCTATGCATATTATTAATATTTAAATTACATTATACCTTCTTGTGGGTGTGGAAAGTTCTTTTTCGGGTCCATTATAACATTGTAGAATACCCGCGTGTCGTGCATACTACCTTCCCATCCAGCTTAGATGAAGGTAAAGCACATGTCAAAGTCACACATTGCAAGTATGTTTTGAGTATAACAACCTTTCCTGCTAAAATATGAAATCGGATCCTTTGCCGGAGGGCTAATTTGTACATATGTACCATCAAGTGCGCCTATACAGTCCTATAACGAAATTTCTGTGTTTTATCAATGCACAAGTACATTATGAAATAATAAACACCATACGGTACATTTTTTCAATCATTAACCTTACCTTAAATGCACGATATTTTCGACTATTCAATAATGTGTTGTCAATTTTTTAACAGAATCCAAAATGGCATAGAAGTGTCGATGAACTGTTTCTCCGGAGTGTTGGAGACATTCTTGTACCCACTCAAACACTAACACCTTCTCCAAGTATTAATAAGAACATGGCTACACTCTTCTTCACTCTTATCGCCCTGTCAAGTAAAGGTACCTTGAATTCATATATATTCATTAGATCCGAACATAGTTTAAGAAATACCTCGTTGTTCATCCGAAGATTCTCATAAATTTGATGGTGATGACCAATTAGAAATTCTGTCACCCATCCCCATCCTGAAAGCACTGATGTACAACATGGCTCCTTGCCAACATATGAAGAGTAATAATCATACGCATGCCCTGTCTTAACTAGCATACGTTTCATCAACTGACGTCGCCTATTAGAATAATGTTTCGAGATGACCGCATTTGACAAGTTCTCATTTGTGTACTCTTCATTCTTGGTTGCACTATTTCCTTCATTGTTATTGTTCATTATGAGATGAATATTGATGCAACCTACACATGACATACATAAATCTTTAACACAAATCTTTAACAACACACTACTAGAAACAAATAAAACATCCATGTTTACTTCCAAAAAAATCCAAATAAATAATCCTAATAACATTCAAACATCCAAATAACATTTAAATATAAAAATAAAACATTTAGGCAACCAAATATTCAAATAAACATCTAAAGTTCTTGGCAACCATTGCCTTGGGGAAATATCATTGACCCTAAACTAGGAAGGGAAGGCAGTAGCTTAAAGATAAGCCGGTGGACGAGGGTTTAGATGGGCATACTGCATGGCCTGCTTTTGCTGCAACCAATCTACGTGCACCTCGAGAAATCCCATAAACACCTCCCTATTTGCTGGTTTTGTGATAAGCCTAGAACCTATCAAGTACAATTGATCACTAACCAAAGCACCAGGTAGTGCTCCCAATTTGGCGAGGCAGTCATTAATCGTACTGGTTTGGCTAAAGTCAGGACAATGCTTGACAATTAGCGCACTCCCTTGACTCGCTACCGCTTGTAGCATGTGGTCCATGGTCTTGGCAATCTTGTCTGCTTTGAAAACTTTCTTCTTTCTCTTTGGCGTCTTCTTAACAGGTGACTTCACCCTCTTACAACCATGTTGTACCTTTGTTGAAGTGTTACCACTAAAACAGTTACCTACAGGAGAACTATGCCCCCCTCCAAGTCAATTGGTTGCTCTTCAATGCCAAAAGTGTTGTCATCAAAGGCTGGGGTATCTGTCTCCCCGCTACTCTCGTCAATGAGCTGGCACGATGGTAAGTCCTCTCCAGGTGGCCTCTGTGACTTCCCAGTTGTTGCCAACCCTCCAAACACACGATCCATCAAATCCTCATGCTCTAGTCCCTTTTCTCTGAATTTTCCACAGTACTTGTTGATCTAAATTAAATTCTAAGGAAAGAAAATAAATTTACCAAAGATATAAACCAATTAGATAATTAAAATACTGTAGTGAGAGGTTGATTATATTACCTTGTTCATCTTATCCCACCAATGATCCGGTGCAATGTATGTTTTTCTTTCATCATCCCAACCAAGTCCTGTGCAACCATGAGCAGGATTTTTTATAGTCCTCCATGGGGTGAAATATTTTTTGAGTATCTCACACTTGTTCTTGAATTGCTTCACATCATGATACCGATGTTTAATGTTGTAGAATTCCTCTATCGCTCCAACATACTCCTTATTATTCAAGTACTGCGTTGCCTGTTACCTTTACTAATCTAAGCAATAACACACTCCAGAAATATCCTTGTACTATCACTATCCCAATGTGCTTTGGTTATCTCCACATTAGGAGGTGGTTGGAATGTTTTTTAGCCTTCCAATAGCCTTGCTCTTACCCTTCTCATTGGATGAGGCCCCTTGCTTTTGTGAGCCTTGTGTTGCGATTCGGCTAATTAAATGCAATAATTAACATTAAAAAATTCGTACGGAAGTATCACATTAACAATTTAACATTATGCAAGGTCTATGAGGTAAAAAGGTAAAGATAAACTAAGGATACAAAGATTAACTTGGTCAATGTCTAAGAGCAATGGTATGCATGTGCATGTGATCTGAGTTTATATCTAACATCATTACAACTATATTACTGAATTTTTTAATACCAACATCTCATCTGTCCGTTGGAGGAAGTATTAATTTAGTCCATCCTTGCATTGAAAGATGACAAAATGGGAGAGAAACAGTGCTGCATTAATTATTTTTGTTGGTAAGACAAAGCATGATGGCCTTTGACCCATTCAATTGCCAAGGTGCAACTGACCCATAAAAGGTCTCCCCATTAGTTCTAAACTGTGTTAATGAATTTTTTTTTTTTTTGTCTAGAGCCACTCACCAGGTGCGACTGACCCATGCAATTTGAAAAAAAAAAAGGTGCAACTGACCCACGCAATTCAAAAAAAGTGCAACTGACTCATAAAATTATTTTTATGATTTCTGTAAATGTATTTGTTGACCAGATCCTTTGGCTGGTGCATTTTCCCAAACACTTGACTGTCAAGCGTAGTAAATTATGAGATTAGGCATAACACTTTCTAGTTAAGCATTTTCCATCGAAATTCCACCGAAACATCTCATTGTCAAGCATTTATTATAAACACTTAAAAAACAAGTTCATACAAAAGCCCCAAAAAAATAAATTCTTCAAATTCGACAAAATAGTTCAAAGGCCCTAAAATTGACTTCTCCGGTTTTTGGTAATCACAAGATTGTAGATCACAATGGTGGGTATATAGTACAGTAAACCTTGGTCATACATCACAAGGTTGGGTATAGTAGAAGAACTCACCAAATAATTCAAAAGAAAATATCATGGTTGTCTTTATAGATTTTGTGGATGAAACAGGTAGAGCAGCAGCAGCAGCAGCAGCGATCGAGAGAGAGAAGTGAGGCAATCTAGGTGCTGCAAAGAGCAACAGGTTTGTATAAGGTTATCGTAGGGCACGATGATAAGAAAGGGTACGGGGTGGAATTTGGGATGAAAGAGTGAGGGCAAAATTGGGTTTCTAAAACTTTCATTAATTGTCTTGTAGCTCTGCATTTTTAATTAAGCAAAAAAAGCTTCATTTTGTTTGCTTATTGCTTTTTGGCTTGTAAGCCTAAAAAGGTAATAAAAGCATGCTTATTTAAAGCTAAAAAAACAGTCAACCAAACAACTTAAGCTTTTTTTAAGCAAAAAGCCAAATGAGCTGTTTCCAAACAGGGCCTACGTGTATGGTGAATATTAATTATTGATGGAATCCACGTTTTAGTATAGGGATTGATGATACTCTCTTGAGGAAATTTATAAGTTTTGATTATATCAAACCCTGCAAGTGAATTATGAATTCGATATATCAAATAAGTTAAGTAAAAGGTTTCAAGAAATTAAATAAGTCTATTAAGACGAGTATTTGTGATCTTAACGTGGGGAGATAAATAAGCATTTAATAATATAGAGCTTGAAATAAAATTTCTAGTATGACAGGGAGTGCAACTATAATTCATTAGTAGTATAAATTATAATTTACGTAAATAGTAATTAATTCTGGTTGGATGAGGAATCCTTATTTGCGTAGGAAACCTTAGTCATACTAATCCTATGGTCCATCCTATAGCTTCTATATATATGCACTTTAAGAGCAGACAAGGTTATATTTATTCATAATTAAGATAAACACGTTTTTGTGAGAGAAAAAAATCCTAATAGCTACGAGGTTACTCTCTATGGAGTAAAGCGTGTTCGAGGGATACAGCAGAAGTCTGAAGGTTGAGTTCAAGCAGTTGAATTTTTTTTGTTGCTGTTACTTGCTATTTGAGATCAAAGCAGAGAGATTTTGAAATTCATACCTACTGCTATTCAGGATCAAACCAAAAAAATTTCGAAGGTATGATTCGAATCACGTAGATTAGTTTTTACTAATCATATCAGAATTTTTGGTATTATGCATATGTACTATAGCCGGGTTGTGAGAAATTCCACAGTCCCCAACAGTATCAGGGAAGTCATTACCTATGTCTTGTTGACCTTTTGCTTCACATGTAATCTTCTCTAGGAGTGCTTAGTTTTTGTGTGGTTGACAATGTTGATGGTGAGTAAGCCTAGGAGATGCCTTATTCCACTACATCAGATATTGGGTTAATCTAAGAGTTAGGATTACCACCATGGAAAAAGGGAAATGCAATAAATAAACAGCAGAAAGATTTGATGTAATATCACAAATAGATTCAGAAGCAGCATATTTGTTTCAGGTGCAAAATCTTCATTTAGGTATTTCAATGTGAGGAGTCTGAAGTTTTATAAAATAGCAGGTATTTTAACATGAAGGCATTGTAGCTGCAGTGGCAATGAAGGCACTTTTGAGTGCTACTGCCTCCTTGACTGAATGATTCTATCACTAAATGACCAGGAAGATTTAGTTTAAGTTGTAACCCATAATTCGGTCCATGTTCCAAATCATTATGTTATATTTTCAACTACATGAGGTTGGCTATGTAGTTCCTTTTTAATTCGGTCCCTGTTTTCTTTGCCTTCCTAAGAAGGGGCAATTTGTTAGGCACGAGTATATGGTGAAACCATCTTAAATGACACCTCATTTTGTCATCACCTGGTGCCATCTCTAGCTTCTCTTGATGCATTTGTATCTTAGTGTTTGAGAAGCTTCTATAGTTAATTGCTTTTCTAGCCCATGTATATTTTAAATGATAAGCACCACCTTATGGGACTAACTAACATGATTTAATTCCTTGCAAGTTTAGGTGCTAAGCTACATGGCTTTACTTGCCTTTTCGATTTCTTGACTTTAGCAAGGCAGTGATAATTGGAGGACCAAAGCTTACCCTTACGTATCTGCTAGATAATGCCAGTTTGAATTTACTGCATGGCAGATTTAGCAACTGCTGCTTTTAATCTCAGTTTGATACTTCACTCCTTATGTGTGCTGTGCAGGAATTAGTGAGTACCTAGTGTCATTGAAAGATATTAAGGACAGGGAATTTGTTGATCTAGTATGCAAGGTAATCATACTATCCTGGTATTCCACACTTTGTAAGCCCCCACTAGGCTTAGGCTGATCGGAGTAGTATTCTGGTATATTTGACTTCTCTCGCCTCCCCACCACCCCCCCCAAAAAAAAAAAAAAAAGATTTATTATATTTGGAAAACTTGACTATCTAATACACGTTTTTAATATTTATCTTTGGATGGAAGGTTCTGGGTGTTTATGAAGTATCTAGCAATGAGTGGGTGCTCTTTTTGTGGGATGGAACTGATGTTCCTCCACTAAGCTTAAATACAAAGTAAGTTTCTCTTTATGTGCTGTCCTTTTTGAAATTTTTTTTGGTAACATGGTTCTTAGCTTTTGGCCTTCAATTAGGGTGAAGGCTGTGTTTTTCCTCTTTAGTATCCTCCCATCACTTCCACTAGGTAAACATTATCAGATAAACAACACACATTGAACTGGTTTTTTTGTGATCGTTGATGGTTAGGGGGTTAGAAAACTAATCATATTTTCTAATTTTTTAGTTACCTTCTCAGTCTTGATCTCATTATCTTTTCTTTCCCCATGGAATTTTGCTCACTTTAGATGTCGTTGAAAGGATGATATTTTACCGTATTATTTTTTTCTTCAGAAGATGGAACCTGCCTTTATGTGGTTGTTCTGCTCATTTGTTGCGCAACATATTTTGTTTTATTAAAAAGTACTCCCTTTGCCCCAAAATGATTGTCATGTTTTAAAAAGCACAAAGTCTAGGAAAGCAACTGTAAATGCAAGTCGCTGCTTTTTTTTTGGCATTACTTCTCCTTTTCTTCGAAATTGCACTTAGCAACGTTGAGAAATAATGATTGCTTGTGTTTATGGCATGTATAATACAGTCTGTTGTAAGGGGTAATGTAGGAAAGTAAAAGAATAGTTGTTTTTTTATTTTTTTTATTGTAGATATTCATTTTCTGGAATTTAAAAGTTGATGGATTCTTTTTGCTAGATTTTAAAGTGAAAGTAAGTTATTGCTATTTTTGTGATCAGACTTATTTAAGGAGTTATTTGTGTGAGCAGACATGAAGAACAGAACTCAATTCAACTACAACTTGAATCTGCACCTTTGCCTAGAAATGTTATGGGCAAGTTTCCTTGTGTTGGGACTGTGTTGAGAGTAATTGCTGACCAAGCTTACGGGAAGCTTGGCCACCATTTTCACAACATTGGAGACTGGGTGAGAATTCGCAATCTTCTATGTGAAACAGACTCAGGGTTATGGAAGGGTTTCTTAAAGGCTAAAAGTAAGGTTCGACTTTTATCCGAGAATGACAGATGCGTTGTAGAATGTAAGAGGTAGTGTTATATAATTCCGAGACTTGTACATATTCATATGGTAACTTTGAAATAGGAGTCTATGTAAGTATGATATTGTTGCATCCTGTTAATCATATATTTCCCGACTTGTATTTATATTCATGATATTCAAAATTTTGTTTTGTATGGAATAGGAAATTTACAGAGAGACTCGCGCTGTGGGGTCGGGTGCCCATGTCAAGCTTTCATATTTGCAATTTTTTAACTGGTATTTTATTAGTTGGATTTTTTTCT
Organism: Euryodendron excelsum; assembly: GCA_033060915.1. Lineage (NCBI taxonomy): Eukaryota > Viridiplantae > Streptophyta > Magnoliopsida > Ericales > Pentaphylacaceae > Euryodendron > Euryodendron excelsum. The sequence continues at coordinate 32,153,257 of CM065399.1, forward strand.
ATTTCTATTCCTGGCAATGTAATACAATTTCACTGCTGCATCCTTGGATACTTAAATATATAAATGATAATTTTTTATAGGAACCATTTCTTGTCTACTCATCTCTATTTTATTTTTTTTCCTTCAGTTTTGACAGTGAAAGATTATGAGACGACTAAATTTGCAACATTAATGGATCTTCTTACTTTCTCAAAGGTGCGTTGTGCTTTTTAATTAAGACCTTTGTAGTATTTATCTCTAGGATATTATCATATTGACCATTGCTAAGTTGCTTAAAAAAATTGCAAACAAATAGTTCATAGATTTAGAGTATAGGCAATTGTTTAACTTCGATTCAGATTCTTTGCATTTGAATGTGCTTATTCAAATCGAATAATTCTAACGGTGTATTTTTGTTTAGTTAGATGATGGGAAGATGCTTCCTTTTACTTATTTGAAGTTTCAAAATTTCTGATTTTACAGGATGAGGGGAGATTCAAATGTGTTGTTCGTATAGTAGCAATTTGTCCCCCGCATGCTAAGAACTTTCGGTCGCCTGCTGGACAATATAGAATTAGAATTACGTTGGAAGATCCAACTGCAAGAATACATGCTCTACTCTGTGATGAAGATGCGGTAACGCCAACTTTATTTACTTCTGATGAATGCTGGAATTTTGGAATTAGCTTAAATCCTTTTAATTGATGCTTTTTTCGTATTCACCTATTTTCTTTTTCCTGCTTTATACAACCATTTCAGGAAATGTTCTTTGGAGGTTGCCCATCAGTTGATTTACTTGCTGCGAAGATGAATAATTTGCTTGGGGTGCCTGAAGATGATGATTCTCCAAGGAATCCACCATGGATACCATGTTGTATAGAACTCCATTCTTCTAACGAGGCTGGTGCTTTGGGGAGTAGGCACTACCATATACGTTTTACTAGGCTTGTTGTATAGTTGTGTTTTTTCTTTGTCAATATGGTTTCAACAGTACAAGCTCTCACAAGTTGTATAGGCATTTTAGTGTTGTCCATTTTGGTCACAGTTGGGGTTTTGAAGGGGCTTAGCGCAGTTGTACAGCTTTGTGTATATATGTTTCCTTCTTGGATCTACAGTTGCACAGCTCCGTTTAGAATTCGAATTTTCTGTGAGAAAAGAAAAATGTACCAGAAAAGTAAACAAAAATGAAGAGTATTTTTGTTTATTTTTTCCTCACATTTTTCTTTTTTTTTGCTTTTTTTTATTAAAAATTTGAATTCCAAACAGGGTGTTTAATTACTTCTTGGGTACTACTGTTTCAGTTAGTTTCTTGGTAATGTATGGCTTTTTTCATGCAGTTTGAGGACCTGTACATTTCTCGGACGTTGTTAGTTTGATAAGTTCATTGTTTTTGTTGCTGCAACATCATTCATTTTGTCGTGAAAAAAAGTGAGATGGCTGTTCAATGCTTGCAAAGGGAACTCTTCATACCATTTTATTGGAATACCGTTTGGTGCTGTCATTTGCTTGTAGATATACAAGCACGCACACACGCACGTAAATCATCAACAACCAAAATGTAAAGAAAAAAAAGAAAAGAAAGGAACAGAATTAACATGACAAAAAGTAGTTATTGGTATACTCCCATTTATTATTGCATTGCCAGGCAGCTCCGAATGATGATTATGGAACTAAGAAAGGTCTTCGGTCAAGGCAACCGGAGCCTTTAGTTTAGTAGCGATCACGAGGGTGTTAGCGTCAGGTTTTAAAATGTAGGAGTAATTATGTGTTTTTCGCCCAAAATATAGGGGTAAACTGTAATTTTCCTTATTTTTCTAGTGCTAATTTGTTTTCTAAGTTTTGTAGGATTCAATTGGAATCGTTTTAAAACGTAGGGGTAATTATGTGTTTTCCGCCAAAATATAGGGGTAAACTGTAATTTTCCTTATTTTTCTAGTGATAATTTGTTTTCTAAGTTTTGTAGGATTCAATTGGAATCGTTTTAAAACGTAGGGGAGTAATTATGTGTTTCTCTGTTGTATATTTAATAATTTATTATAGTCATTCGAGAGAGTCCCCGACCGTAGGGCCAAAATCGAATACGTTCGAGAGCATGAGTTATGCTGCGGTTGTGGGAATTCCCTCTCTTCTCAATCTGAGAAATGCAACTTCCTCTTCAGACAACGTCTCGGTATATACTCCCAAGCTCTCTCTCTCTCTCTCTCTCTCTCTCTCTCTATATATACATGTGTGTGTGTGTTCGAATTGAGCATTTTAACTGCATATTTTAGCAGAATTCGGGCGGCGGAGGGGAGGATCCTAACCAGATAGGGAAGCTCACTGAACCAGGTTATAAGTGGCGTATGGTTATAGCCTATGACGGCACTCGATTTTCAGGTTTTTCCCTTTACTTCTCTTCCCACTTCATGTTAGTGAGTAAGTGAGGACTCACTCCATAGATAGCTCTTTAAGTATTTTGGATCAGATGAATGGATGGGATTAGGACACTATTAAAAAAAAAGTGATTATTTTGAATAGATTTTGAAAATTATTGAAAATCATATACTCTGTTTCTTGATTGAATTTGCCTCAAGTTCAAACTTCTGTTACTGTGCGCGCATATTGGTAAACCTTATTCTTGAGGTAATTTTGAGAAATGGAACTTGTGTTGTTCGTTGTCTGTTACTCCAAAACCTGTTCTGCTACTCCTTGAACATGCATATGCTGCCTTCATTCATTCATTCATTCTCAGGGCTCTAAGGTTGTGGCTACTGATAAGAGTTTTTCTGTGCAAATTCCTTGTTTGTGATAGTGTTTCCAGGGTTGAGGGCCTTTTTTTTGTCTTCATGATCCAGGTTGGGGCTTGAATCTGATTGCTACTGTGGTCTTCACTAGGTTTTTACTTTTCCGGAACTCTTATTTAAATCTCAAATAATATGTAGAATATAGCACTCATTCTCCCATGTGGCACTGGTGAATCACCTGAGTTATTTTTTGCCTTCATGCTGATAAGAAAACACTACATCGATGTTGTCTAGTGCATAGGCTTGGATTCGCCAAGGCTGCTGTCTATTTATTTAGCTTGGTCTTTCTGGCTACAAACATGGCCACTATTTCTAAAATGACTCTGCTGTTTCAAAACTTTATGGTTTCAGTTTGTTGTCTTGAACATTAACACTCATACGTCCTATTTGTAGTCAATTTGTGCTCTTTTAGTATATCTATTGCTATAGTTGAGAAAAGGAGAGAGGAATTGTAATATTACACATCAGGCATCGGACATACATAATGTAAGATTTTTGTTTCAGGTTGGCAATATCAGCAGTCTCCACCAACCATACAATGCCTTGTGGAGAAAGCTTTAACTCGAATAACAAAACAAGAACGGAGGGATCTTCATTTAGTTGGTGCTAGTAGGACAGATACTGGAGTCCATGCTTGGGGTCAGGTCTGACTCTTATCTTCCTTACTCTAGTCTGGGGATTGGACAAGCAATGACCAACACATAATCCACGTGAACTTAAATCGTGTTTAGCTTTCAGGTGGCACACTTTGTTACGCCTTTCAACTATGACAGCTTGGAAAGTATTCATGCAGCCCTAAATGGTCTTCTTCCTTCAGATATCCAAATTAGAGAAATTAGCCCCGCAGTGCCTGAATTTCATGCTCGCTTTTCGGCAAAGAGCAAGATCTATCACTACAAAATATATAACGATACCATCATGGATCCATTTCAGCGTCACTATGCTTACCATAGTGTTTATAAACTCAATGCTATTGTCATGAGGGAAGCTGCAAAGCATTTCATTGGGAAGCATGACTTTTCTGCTTTTGTCAACACATCACACAATGATCGATTGCCAGATCCAGTAAAGAATATTTTCCGCTTCGACATAACTGAAATGGTAATTGTGAAGCCTATCAGCAATGTACCCTAAAAAGGTGCTGCGATTTCTGGATTTCATCCCATTGGTCCTCGTGGATGAGTGGATGCAGTTCCACAACAGATTACTCACCCTCCCCATATTTTGGCTGTTTGTTTTTGTCTTTGTGTTTATACTAGTGATTGTTTTGAATTTGATTGTTGATTATGTTATTGTTTAGGGACCTCTGTTGCAGCTTGAAGTTGAAGGCTCTGGTTTCTTATATAGACAAGTGCGAAACATGGTATAACATGCTCTCATGCATCCATAATTTCTCCTGATTCAGAGATTCTGTCATCATATTCTCTGTTTTATCCAGTTGATGATAGTTATCATGTTCTTTAAGTAATATATTCTGTTAGATTATAGGAGCTAGTGAGAGTGGGGAATGTGGAAGATGGTCTGTGATAGTTATTCATCTTTTAATATACTTTTACAGGTTGCTTTACTGTTGCAAATCGGGAGGGAGGCAATTCCACCTGATATTGTCACCAAGATTTTGGCAACTCGAGATCGCAAGGAGCTTGCAAAGTTTGCTTTATCTGCTCCACCTCATGGTCTCTGTCTTGTGACTGTCAATTATAATGAAGAACATCTGCGGCTTCCAAATGGTTGCACTGCAAGTAGTTTTGGTAGGCATCATAGCATAAGGAAATGCAAGCTTCCATTTTTTTAGGAAATTCATTTGTAAAATTAAAAATCAGAAAGGAATGTAAGAAGAATTTGTTTTTGAAATGCTCCAAGACTTTTATCAGATTGGCAAATGGCACCTGGTGAACAGCTTTTAGTTTGCAGTATAGAGGTTTCAAAACTACACCTTATTGATTCTTTTAGACGTGTCAATTGGGCGAACAGGTTCATAGTGGCTAGGATCGGTACTGCTTATCTGAAAACTAACAGTTTGCCCTGTGGCTGTCAAATACTCCAGCGCCCAAGTAACTTGATTTTCGGCTAATGTGCATAAGGCAATAAAGATTCATAATGAATTTGGGAACTTTGCTGAAAATTCTGAATAACATGATGAATGTTGCAGGGGCCCCAAGTCTCATGGATGAAGATGATCCATCCCTTAGGCCCTTGGGGATCTTGCACATATTTAATTTGGGGGTAGCAAATCATCCTGCTGAATCAATCTGGTTAGTGTCTAACATTGCTCCAACATTAGGAGCACCATTTGCCTTCCAGAAGCAACGACTAATTAGGTATGATTAACTCTTGAAGCCAGCCTAGGCTTCAGGGTTCTTTCTTAAAACTAAATGTCTAATCTGTTTGTGCTGGAGGAGCATTAGTCAACCACTCATGCAGGTTTTGGCCGCGGAGTATGAAAGGAAAAACAAACTAAGTTCCATACGTACCCTTTTCCATTTTACCAGTATCTAGTATTTGGTTGATAATGATTCGAAAGGTCACTATTGCATTCATCTTAAGGCAGGTTACCCATACTAGGATCCTTGTCATCTCATCTCCATTCAACAAATTGCACAAAGAAAAAGTCTTTTCCAACCTGAAAAATACAACGTTGTAACAAATCAAACATGAATATCCAAGCCTGGACTGCATTGCATATACCAAAACGTACCTAACTCAACACGAACACTCCAATCACTGCATCAATTTTTTAAATGGTGAAACACAGTGAATAGAGATATCTTGGATGGACAGTGTCTTTCTTGAAACGAAACAACACAAAACGGGGGAAAAGAAACTGAAATGTTAACCAATTTAAGAAATATGCTTTACATCTCAAAAAAACGAAGCTCTATCATAAATTCTTGCTGCTTCGGTGAATACCAAGCAACAGCCTTTGCTGACCCAAGAACTTGCAAAGCATACTCAATTGCAAACACAGGATCATTCACACCTATATGCCAGCTGCTGTTCTTCAAATCGAGTGCTACTCCCGAATCAACTCGGAAACTGAAAGGTCCCGCAATCTGCATGAAGCATATGTAAGATGTTATAACTGCTTCCCACAATGGTATTATTGAAAAAGTCAAACTGAAACATAATGCAAACAAAAATTTGACCAATTCCTAATCAAATATTACCACTGGATCAATTTGAGATTCATGAACTCTGATATCAGACAAGTTCTTAATTGGTTAAAATTAGAAAACATCACGATCTCAGACAATAAGCAGAAAGGGCCACCTCTATTTTTCTTAGCAGATAGAGAGACAAGGGGCACAGATTCATTATTGAAGCCTTAACAACTATTTAGAAAAATACTGCATTAACTCAGAATGAACGTCTTTGGACAGACTCAAAGCCAAAACCCTGTCCAGGAACCCATTCTGCCCACAACATCACAGTTCCAATTCAGCACCTCTAAAGTTCAGAATTATGTCTTACATAAGTCAACGTAACCATCATAAGAATTCAGAAGCAGTTTTGAAAATGAAGTTTTTTAAGTTTGACACATGGAAGGAACAAAAATCACTAGGATGAGATATTCAATAGATACTGTCATCTTCTCCTCTTCCTTTTCATGTAATGTTCCTTTAGCTTATTTACAATGCATACATAAACATAAACATGGGAGGTTATGACAGAAAAAGCAGGCACCTGCTGCTGAAGTGAGAGAGTGGCTTTGGGACAAATTGCCTGGATTGCTTCCACACTTGGCTGACGAGAATTGTAAAGATCTTGGGCCAGCTGAGTGGCACCTGAAAGGAACTTTGAGCCAGAAGGAAAGTCCATGCGGGCATAAAATCGAGTAAGATCTAGGAATAACCTTTGGAAGTTTCCATGCTGCACAGAAAATGACGTGGATGCAAATATATCACCCAAAATGGTAGAATTTACTCCTGGAGCACGGAGACTTAGGCCCCTAAAATGCAGTGAATCATCTTGTACTTGTGATCCAACCAAATTGTCTCCAAGACATGCCGTTAGAACACCACCTGTAACGATAAACATTCAACCAATAAGGGATCAAAATAAAGATAACGGGAAAATGTAGGTCAAATTGGAAGATTATAATAACTTCTATGGTGCTCAAAGACAGAAAATAAAATGACTATTGAGTAATTGATTGTTACAGCTCTGTTTCAAAGCCCAAACTGAAAATGACTTTGTTAACAATTGTGTGCCAAACCAGTACGCATATAGATCCCCAGAAACTCTAAGCCACTAAAGCAGAATTGGCCTTCCCAGGATAGGGATTCAAGGAGCTCAACCATCAGATCAATGCGTTTCTGGTGTTACAATCAGAGGTAGTGGGCAAAATAAATCCTTCCAAACAAATTTAGGTCATTGGCATGGAAAAAATGAACTTTCAGAACATTAAAAAAAAAGAAACGAAAAGAAAAGAACTTCAGCTACCTACCCACAAGGTCAATGGCATGATATAATACAGCCAAAGAAAATGGTTACTTCCCTCAAATACTGTCATTTCCTTTGACTAGATCAATGAGCAAGCAGCTAGACATATAAATCCATCTCAAATAGCAAATGACTGATTTTAGATGTGAGCAGGACGTATCTTACCAAGTATCCCTGATGCTGAGATATGAGGATTTGACAAGAGTATGTCAAATGGTTGCACCATTTTCAACTTGGGAGCTTTGCTTCTCCAAATGTCAACATTTTTCTTAAAGGATAATGCACTTTTGATTGACAAACCAGGGAGAAGAGTCGTGGGTACTTCACTGGGGAGTTGACCTTCATGCTGCTTAGGTGGTCCCACATTATGGTTGATGCAAAAATGATAACTTGCACCAGAGTCAGAAGCAACTGAAGCCAGATCAATAGCCATTGAGAATGGTATGTCCCAGTAAGTACCAAGATGGTCAACAAAAAGTTCAGGCCAAGCAGCCTCCACAGTTAAATTGTGATGCAAAAACTGCACAGGCAAAAATACCAATATTCATCTAGCAAACTAGTAGGATGCATTTCCAATAAAAAAATCACCAACAAGAAAAGTATTCATTGATAAAAATAATCAACAACAAAATTCCTTTCTTTCTTTTCCTTTTTTTTCCCATACAAGGAACCAATTCAAGTTCGCGTCAGCCAATATATTAGGCACATCCGTCAGTAACGCTAAGCAATAACTAAAAACCTGAATAAAATCTATAAAAAAAAATAAAGCAAATCAAATCCAAAAGTCTCATCAGCTTAACATTTGAAGCACAATTTATATATCATAACTAAAGAGGTCAAACACCCTTGCCTTGTGATGAAGAACTGCTTTCTTTCTAGTAGTTTTCTTATCACCATGCCCTTCTATGCTAAAAAGCACCGTATCATCAGGTGTTATCAAGAGCTCTGAACAGAAATTGAAGGCATACAAGGATTTGTTGCAAAGGTGTCTTCCAATGCTTTTCAGACACGAAGACCCTGAGGATTGCATTAATCCATTCTCTTTGACAGAGGATACAAACTTCTGCAAATTGAACTGACCAAGCAAAGTTGCAGACCTGAATGACCTCTAAAAACATATCAGTCAATATCAACTGTAATGGGATTGGCCTGATTGCAAGATCCACATGGTTAGAAACACAAGATAAACAAGCAACACTGAGCTTAGGTAAATAATGTTGGGATAAACACAGAAATAATGATCCTGGCTCATTATTTCTTAGATGGGTTGAGCATGGGAAATGTGTAATTACATCTTTTAGATGGGTTGAGCACAAGAATTAATGATCTTGACTTGCATAGTTTCGAGATAAGGCTGCAGATAGGTAAAATTTGTATGTTTGCATATATATAGGAGACTTAATAAAAGGTGGAGAGTGGTGAGTAAGAAGAAGAGGTAAACTTTACCAGTATTCACCAAAGGGAAAGGTGAGAACGTGCTGCAGAGAGAAGCCGTGAGCACCGCCGGTGACGGCGGCGTAGGAGGGGACAAAGAGCATGGGCGTGAAGCGCTGGAAGAAGTCAATCTGCTTAGGCCTGGACAGCCTGGCCCCTCTCGAAGACATACCCAAGGGAAGAGCGTCGCCTGGGACGGGCACCGGCCGGGCCACACCGTCGAGGGTTACGGGCGTGGACACATCCACATCCCAAAACCCACCATCCATTGCCCATCTCAATTTCTTCATTTTTATCCCCAAACCCAAAAAAAACCTCTTCCAAAAAGTAATATATGTTACTGTATAAGCCGCAGCATCTCTCTCTCTCAACTCTCAACACGTCTAACTCTCCTCCACCTCCACCTAATCCAAGTCCTAGGTCGGGGATGCGGTAACAACAACAACAACAACAAACAACTTCCCACCTCTTTACATCATTTTTATGTGCATGTACATTGTATAGTTTGGCTTCGACGTTTTATAAAATAACAGTCGTAAGAATGCTCAAAACTATTTACTCTTTCTCTCTCTCGTCTTTACTCTCTACTCAAATAATCGTACTCACTCAACTCGGAAGACAAAAACACAAAAGCGTCATTTTTATTCATCGCAATGTTTTGTTCTATTTTATACTTTCAGAAGCACCCAAAAGATAACAGAAGAAAATGTTTTATTCTTTTATTTCCAAAGGAATAAACTTATACAAACCCACCCCTAACTGTGGCTTATGTAATACCATAACCCCGAACCCAAACCCGTACTATCCCACGCAAGTAACACTACAATGCTACTACTACCACTGCATGTAAATACATGGTCAAACATCAAATATTATTGATTGAGATTTCAGAGAATAAATATGAAAAGGTACACCTTCACCCTCCCTAGTAATGTATTAAATATACAATTAACTCTGAATGTTAAAAGACTTGGTTTTGAACGTGTTACGATTGGGGCTAATGTTCTGGTTACTTTTTATCTTGTCCCATATTGTTTAATTGCTTATCTTCCCATATATATATATATATATATAATTTGATTGATTCTGGTTAGCATTTGTGTTTAGCATTGTGTTTCATTTGATCCAAGCACACAGCTTTTAAGCTCACACACTTCACAAGATGGGAAAGTTGTACACAGGTTAATGTACCAAGCCAAGCCAAGCCAAGCCAAGCCAAGAAGAAGAAAACATTTTGTCTTCACTTGCCATTGCATTCCACTTCTCAATCCCTTCTTCCAAGTACATTGAGGAATTTCGATTTCGTTGTGTGGTGTGGAACCAACTGGGTTGGTTCAAGAATTAGATGGCAGAGGAACCACAGGTTACTTCATTTCCCAGTAACTTCCACAGATAACACACCATACGGATGTGATAGGAACTCAAATTCGACTACAATGCCGTTAACATAAGATTAAAAATACATATAAAAAAAAATTCATGAACAACAACATTGGAAAATACAGGGTATTTTAGCTTAGCCGTTGTCATCGGCTGACTTTTTAAGTTCTGAATAAAGATATGAGTCTGAATCATGAGCAAGTGTCTGCATCAGAGAAAAAAAAAACAAAAAAAAAAAAAAAAAAACACAGAACATGTCAGAGTGAAACAAAAGCAGATCATTCATGAACAAAAAATCAAATAAAATAAAGTGAAACAAAATTGCACATTACAAAACCTAGAGAGAGGTGGCCCCATAATAATACGTAATTTCTTCCTACATACTTGAAAACAGATTTGGAGGAAGAGAATAAAAAAAGAAAAAAGAAAAGACAAATTCTAAGGCAAGGATTACTCCTAAATCTTCTAACTGGGAAATATAGGTCAAATTTAGGTTGAGGACACCGTACTTAAGCTTCACTTCCACTGGAAATGCATCAATGTGGACTTCCACAAAAGTTGACCTTAATTCTGGAAATCTTTACCGATTCACCTCTTAGCTGTAAACCAAAAAAGAACAACAATTGTTCATCTGTGCTCTCTGTTAAGTAAGAACAAAAAAGCCTTAGAATCCCCAAGAAATAGGGTTAGCCAAACAATTCTTTGACATCAAATGCTATCCAGCCATGTTGTTTGTGATATCAAAGGCCATTATGTCGTCTCTCCTCCCCACGACTAACAACTACTTTTAGCTTCCTCTTGTTCATTCCTTCAACTTGAATTAGTCACTCTTCAACAAATGTAGTCATAAGTCTTCATGAGAAGCTAAAGGTAGCGTCATCAGTTGAGAGCTAAATCAGAGAAAGTTGTCGAGGAAGCTTAGGTCATGTACAATGTGGATTAATGATTGCACTAACAAAGATGCAAAAAAAAAAAAAAAAAAAGGGGCAGAAAAGATCTAAGAAAAAAGCTAAGTTAAATAATCTCCATCAAATGTTGGACTCGCTTGTAATGCTACACCGCTTATAGGATGAAAATCAGGGTGAAAATATAATCAAGAAAACCATATACTTGAATACCTGCTCCTGAGAGCGGAAATACATGAAGGGTGTATAATGGAGAAAATTTGAGACCCTTGAGGTATAAATATCAGCATACCTGTGATTCAAAGAAATAAAATAATGAAATCTTTAAAAAAAGAATATTCAAAATTGTATTTCAACTTCAGCTACTGCTTGCTTTTAAACCAGATATTATGAACTGAGCAAAAGGTATCAAAACAGAAGCACATACTTCTCAATTTGTCTCATTAAGTGGCTTTTGTCCCACAGTCCCGCACGGGAAAGATAACCCCACCTACACAAAAGGGGGTCAACAGGTCAACTCCAACTTCAAATGCATCATACTGCACATGCACATATGCACATACACAAGTACACACATACAATAGCGACAAACTAACCTACACAAATGTCGTCAGCACTATTCCCAATTTCATTATTTATATTATTTTTTATTTGTGGATGATATCAACACATCTTTGAGTTTCAGCACAAAATTTTTACCTAAAGAGGGGATGTATGCAGGTGATGGTATTATAGAAATGATAGAAAAAAAAGAGGAGGGGAAATGCCCCTGTTACTCCTTTTAATTGCTGAGGAAACACACGGAAAAAAAAAAAAAAAAAAGGCATTCAATCCTATCAAAGAAGTAGTCATTTTCTAGGTCCACACTTATTGTCCTATACTAATTCTGTCACATACATTTAAAAATCAGCCTTTCAACGAGTCAATCTCAACATAAAGGGAGGCTGTGAATAATTATGACTCCCTAAATATCCATGATTTTTTATTAGTACATTGAGGATCAAGTTTCAATTAAAAATGAGCTGACTGCGATCAGCCTTGTATATTCCAATTTCGGTACGGCAAATGCTGCTTAATCCCCTATTCCACAAGCCAAATTAGCCTAGGTTAACCAAGTCATTGAATATGAATGGATCCAACCCCGTTCGGTCATAAATCAAATTCAGCAGAATTCAACTAAACTACCAACATAACCTCACGACAAAGTCTGTCAAAAGTAAATAATTAAGCTACAAGTTCTCCAACGTTGACTAACCTTCTGTTGAAGTGCTCTCCATCTGCTTCCAACAATGGAGCAATTTTCTGGTCTAGTCTTTGCATAACAATAAGTAGCTTCTGTATGCTTTCCATGAGTTCTTGATCATCCATATTGGTTGCAGAAAGGGTCTGAACATGCATAGTGAAAAAAATATAAATCACCTAACCAAAAAAAAAAAAAATGCATTACTTAATTTTAATGTTTCTGAGACTCACCAAACCTAGCATCTTTTGTTACGAGTCCAAATCAATTAAAATACAGTAGAATAAAGAACTAATTGAAAAGCCAACAAATTTGCATAGAAGTCAAAGTTTGCCTTCATAGTCGAGGTCATGAACAAGAAGGGGAAACAATCACAATTTTTATTTATTTATTTTGAACAGATTCTACTCTGGGCTCAAGTTTAACTCATCTCAACTAGCTTTAGACCCAAGTATTTGGATTGGTGGCTACGGACCCTCTTCTCCAATGTCCAAACAACTCTATGGAAATACTCTCTCTTGTTTCAGGTTGACTTGAAATAGGTGGCCCTAGCTCTTGGTTCAAGGCAGGAGATAATGCATGTGAGAAGAAAGCAAGTTTAAAGACGAAGTTAGAACTATGGAAAGAAATACAATTGAGAATCATTAAATTTTATCTTGAGTAGCACTAACAGGATGTATGTTGGTTTAGTAAAACAAGTAGAAACAAGAAAAGAGTTAAAACTGATGAGGAAGACCCAGAGAAACCATTCTCACTATCTAGATAAACGTACCCATAATAGGGGGTGGATGACAAATGAGATTGCCCATTTGGGATGGATCATAAAAGAATTGCTTTACCAACTTTGTGTTATTGATGTAGTACTATATAATTAAAGAAAACTTGTATAGAAGAATACAAGCTAAAACTGTGATGCGATACAAAACATGCCCTCTAAGATTGGATAAAAGAATGCATCCACAAGAGGTTCTAGGAGAAGCACTTGAGGACAAAATGACAGGATGCTGAGTTTGATGAACATACCATGGCCATGTTTAATAAAGAACAAGAACCATATCAGAAAGAAGTGATGTGGTTCAAGTTGAAGGGACTACAATGACAATTGGAAGGCCAAGAAAAAGTAGAAATATGCTTCAAGCAAAAGATTAGCTTTTTATTCAATGGAAAGTACCACTTTAAAAAGCACAACAGATAAAAAAAAATCCCTGCCAGATAGTTAGGTTAAGGCTATATAAGGTCAGTTCGAATGAGTTGGTACTCCTTTTTTTTTTTTTGGGATAAGTAATTGAGTCACTAGTCTTAGGATAAGGCAATTTCAATTGGTTGACAACTCTCTTGGGCGCTCTGTAACATAAGCAGAAAAGTCATAAGGTTCAGATGACAGTAAATAATGAAAAATAATTTCAGGCAATAAAAAAGAAGCAGGGGTTTGCAACTTCCTTGCCTTAAACAACAATAAAAACAAAGTATGATACAAGTTACACACATTAGAAAACCATATTAAGGCAGGGTAAATGCAACATGACAAATATAGCAAAAATGAGATAACCATTTAAATAGAGCCCAGAACATACATAGTATGTCTAACAAGGAGAAAAAGAGCTATATAACAGATTAACAGTGCACTGCAAAAATTACTTGTGCAGGACGCCCCTTGGTTCTCCTCTGCAGAGCCAGCCGGAGTTGGTTAAATAGATCCCCTACAACCTCCTTTTGATTTATAAGCTCTATCAGTGCAGCTCGATGACCTCTACTATGAATCAAAGCGCTATACTGCAGTAATTAAACCAAAAAAAAAAGAGAGAGAAAAAAATCTCTATTTTAGTGTTCAGCAAGACAAGCATATAAAAGACTCGTTATGATAGATGGATTAAAATTTTAAAGTTCTGTTCATAAATAGAAAAAAAAAATTAGTGGACCATGTAAAGTAATATTCATTATTACTTTCTGACACTGCTCTCTAGCTCTGTCCTGAAATTTTTTAGTTATCATGTTGCAACAGAATTTTCAACTACGGTGAAGATCTGGACATTCACAAAAATACTAATAACCTTACACCTTGTCCCATCCCTAGAACCCCTATCATCAAATCCAAATAGCATGAAAGTGAAAACAGTAATAGCTAACCTCTTCTTCCAATTCTCGACAAATTAACGCTGTACGCCATCGTAGATGGACTTTGGATTGGCTCACGTCAGTATATATATGGTCACCAATGTACAATATCTCATCACCATGAATATTGAGGGAATTCTCAACCATCTGAGCACTGCCCCCAGAGTACAAGCCCCCTATGGAAGGAGGCAAGATAATGAGAACAGAAAAATTGTTAAATCATCATAGAAAAAACAGATGTTATACAAATAAGGCAGAATAATCAACTAAAGCAAATTATATGATATAAAACAATATTATCTGCTGAAAGGCACTCATGTGCTTGCTGTTACTTCAAAAGCATCTAGCAACCATAGTAACTTTGTACCCCATTAACAAGTAATGGCTAAACTACACAAAAAACAAAACAACGTGCCTGGGGTGTCAATTGATACAGCATTGGTACATGGTATTGGTTGTCTTCTATTTTCCTTTTTGTATAAGCAAGTTGTTTGTCAGCATGTCTCTTGTGGCAGACAGCACTCACATTGCATAAGGTAGCATAAACAATAAAGCACGACACTGAGTGTTTCACCACTCATCACTAATCCCTCTTATCTTACTTCCATTATGTAATATTATTTAAGTGGCGCAATCATAATTGGTTCACAGAAAACAACCTTACATGAGAGCCAAGCAAACGAAACATGCTCAGACGAGAACATTCAGAAGACACAAAGATGAAACATTTCAACTAGCTTTAAATTTAGCAAGAAAAGGGGTTAAAGGCACTATGCATGAGCTACCTGGACGAGCCTTGAAACATGGACGCATTAAGCCCTCCCCCGTCACCACTTCGTACATTGGGTGCGACATTTGGAAGAATTCTGGCTTCCTTGCTGAGACTATAACCTACCAAGAACAAGAACTCATGAACATACCAGTGGGCTTTCAAGGCATTGTCAAGAACTACCTTTAGTATATTGCTAAAGGCACGTTTTATCATTTTCTAAACAATAGGGACTGAAATATTCACCGATCTAAAGCGCTAACAAAAAATCTTTATGGACATAACATTGAGTAAATTAGGTTTTTCTAATATGTTTTCAAGAACAAGGAGATTCTTAGACCAAGCTTGCTCCATTAAAAAATGAGTGACTTTCATCCGACAACTTACTTGGACCAAATTGGGGAAGAAAGAGGGTTTGTGGGCGGAGGTGAGGGGAGAGATTACTGTGATTTATGGTGGAAATATATGACCAAAGTATACTCACCATGTCAAATAGATCTCGCCAGCCCATATCATTGGGAAGAAATCTATTAAACGAATGTCGCATCATTTTGTCTGTATACTGATAATCTGAGTTGGTAATAAGCAAAAGTTTTTTACCAGCCTGATGCAGCAGAATCCCCAAACAAGCATGAAAATTTGGACATGATTTCTTTTTATTGTTGGTCTCAAGAAAGAAGACTCAAAATGAATGTGTAATAATGACAAACAATAGATAACACCTCCTTTTGATCCAAAAGCGCCAAAGGTAGCTCCGGATCAGGTTCTACAAACAGTTCAGGCTTGGACATTATCTCATTCTGTAGAAATGGCAGTAATTAGTTTATACTCGTAAAACACAACAGTAGAAATTTAAGTATCTACCGAAAAAAGAAAAAAAAAATAACGTTACCTTAAGTTGACCTTCTACGTGTGCTCTGAAAAGGGCCTTTCCAACTGCCTGAAACCAGTGTCAGGAGTTTAATTAATTAATAATATGTACAAAAGATCACCATTCCAAATAAAATTTCTCAACATGTATTGCCTTGTAAAGCCCTTTATAATCAAGTGGACGAAGATCTGGTCCTATAACTCCTTCATCAAATCGGTCTACCATCTGAAAGCAAAAAAGGTAGAATTTGGTATTAGCTAAATGAAATTTAATGTAAAATATGTACAATGAGATAGGAAATTAAAGTACTAAAAAATTAGATATCAACACACCACTGAATTTATGAGCAAAAAAGGGTAAACAGGTCATATACCAACACAATTTATCTAGCATATCTTAGCAGCAGCACTTGTCTAACAGAACCTGTATGAAAAAGATGTAGCTTTTCTTATCTGAATGGTACAAAGTAATATGGTCAGAACTGAAAAGGTCCCTATAGATGCCAAACCAATATATTAATAATAAGAATAATGTAAGGTAATAGCTTAGTCGATAAAGCATCTGCTCTTTACCATGGTCTCACATCGAAAACCTTATAAAATTCATCCAACATCGATGCACACAATCCATTCGGTGCATTCAAAATGTGATATTCACTTTCTGTGGAAAAAGGGAAAAACAAATGAAGTCCCCATTCTCCTAATTTCACGAGTATCAAAATTTGTCTGGCACAAATAAGGAACACCTAGGGACCCCCTAGTTACCTGACCTAACAACCAATTGAAGCACTTTCTTGTCTTAGAGGGGAGAGGCTGCTGAGTGAGAAGAAGAGTCAAATGATTTGGGCAGTTGTCGTGCTTGACGCGTTAAGAAAGCAGTTTTTTCAGCACTCCATTCCTTCGTATCAAGACAAGTTCAGTTTACCTTTCCAATTCATGATAAATATATATATATATATATATATATGAAACGTGTAGCTTAGTTCAATAAAAAAGAAACTAAAAGAAAGCCATCCCAAGGCATAACTACAACTCACAGCCATAGCATTCGTGGGGACTGAAAGTAGTGAAGTCTACATACATGGTAACAAAAATGCAGTAAGAGTAGGATGTTTATGGAGTAGCTTAAACAAATGAATAAACTACCTGCATATAAGCCACTGCTTCTGAAACTGAGAATAGCGTATTAAGGAACTCCCACCGACCCTCCTTCCTCAGATCCACTAGTTCCCTCCCATACATCTCACTTCCATGCATAGAAAGTTAATAGGAGCCATAGAAAATATTACCTCAATTTTGCGCAAAATAACATACTGTTCAGAAAATGTAATCTATTCGTAAACCTGAATGCTTGGGCAGTCTATGACAATGGAAGCATCATATATGATGCACATGCAAGTAGATGTGAACTATTTGATACCGTCAGCCCAACAAGGCAGTATATACAAAAATTTCAGGACATTTAATAAGTTCATTTTGCATAGACAGATGGGAGTCATGGGACACACACTTCGCATGTCCACCATTTGGCCATGTTCTGTCATTGCCACAATAAGTATCTCAGAATTTCCTCATGCTACACATCAAACCATACCTCACAGTTTGCGTAGATAGCATTCTTGTGCCATGCATAGCCCTCTTCACATAACCAAAACGATCAGCCTTAACCAAGTTGCCTTTCTCTTTGTCTATGACAAGGCCTCTGATTACCTAAAAAAGAATGGAGCGGCATGCCCTCAAAAACGAGTTCAAATTCAACAATTTCACAATTTGCACACAGGTAAAGACATCACCAAGTCTGGGTCAAAAGAAAGTCCATCAACAGGAAAACCCATGGTTTTTAGATTATCCATGCAATAGTCATAAGCCCGTCCTTCCCAAGCCTGCAAGATAGTAAAGGCATGCATGCACGATGTTAACAAACCAATTTTAAAACAGCTCATTAAGTAAATTAAGAATAGCAGACCGAAAATAACTTTTTCTTCTAGCTAAGGTACTAGAATTAAAATATAACATACGGAATCCTCAGGTGCACCAAACCTATATATGCATATAGAAAGGTATTTGCTATAAAATATTGTGCACAAAGTAGAATATGAAAGAATAGCGATCCTGTATGAACTTCAAGATGGAGTATGTGGTTTTCCTGTTATTGTCAGGTTTGCTAAGCCGTTCAGAATCAGTGGCACGTGACACAGAAACAGGCTTAGACATCTGATAATACAAGTCAAACTGATATTAAATACCAACAATATATGAATCTACATATATAGATGTATGTAAGAAAATGAGACAAATGCACAACTCTTATGGAACTAACTGGAATACCATATCATGCACAGTGTCAAGTTATGTGAAGATGACACCGTAGGTATACCTTATCAGTTTTGTTTTCTCTATTAGATTTTCAAAAGGTAAGTAGAGTTCAGGAGGAGATTGGAGAGTCAAACAGTCTGAATCCATAGATGAAGCAATTGAATCAAGATATATTTATGGCTATTGTACTTAATTCCCTCAGAATGGTAGAACTGATGATTACCATCACATTGTAATGCATCAAGGTGTAGTCCATGTCATATCCAATGGCACTGATTGACCGGAGATTCAATGTGCGGCTACAAAATATGCTGCGGGGAGAATGTCTTGAAGAAAATGGACCCTGCACACCAGTACTATATCATAAGATAGAAAAAGAAACAGTTCTACTGAAACATAGGTGGGGAATGAGGAGGCTTGCCATGAAAAAAGTAGAATTCAGCAGATGCTAATTACCAACGCATAGAACTATTTAGGGATCAACAAAGTTGAAAAGGATAACCTATATTGAACACAGTAATGGATCATAAAAACATTCAAGAATTCCAAAGTTTGGTGCAAACTGCTTAAAGTTTATGCTGAAGAATCCTCCTATTATAAGCTCACACTGGTAACCATACACGAGGTAGAAATCAATTGCATCAAACTAAACTATCTCCATGAAAATATGTGATTCCAATTTTCACTTGCGAAAAGGGTCAAATGGGAAAAACCAGCGTCATGAATATCTAGAGGCATGAGCATAGAAGAGGTTGAAGGGAATAAAGTGTTAAGCTGAAAGTACTGTCGTTTAAGTAAATGAAAGCTCCATGACAGACTGTATAGTGCGGACAACATTTTTAATGTGAAATTCATATTCAAATTCGTATCCAAGCAAACTCATTTAACATCCAAACATGAGAAGCTATGAAAATGGCTATGAGAAGAAAAGTGTTGTTTGGTATACTGCACCGGAATCCCCAAGTGGTTCAGCGAGTTTTCAGCTTCTTCAGCTTCCATCCTGGCCACCTCCTCAATTGGAACCTCTAAGGTTGCTTGACCATCATCAATTCCTAAGATAAAGAACACCCAAATAACAAAAAAGCTTTAGACTACGTTAGCCAGTTACTTTACTACATTTTAGGCGACATAGGCACAAACTAAACAAACAATGAATAAATGGTAATTAATTGCTTGGTAGAAGGAAACCA
Source organism: Euryodendron excelsum (assembly GCA_033060915.1). Classification (NCBI taxonomy): domain Eukaryota; kingdom Viridiplantae; phylum Streptophyta; class Magnoliopsida; order Ericales; family Pentaphylacaceae; genus Euryodendron; species Euryodendron excelsum. The sequence goes on from CM065399.1 coordinate 32,172,681, forward strand.
CCATGAATTGTTGTTATTCAGTTGTAGGCCCATTATATGCGACTGTAATTGGCTCATAATACAAGCACAGTGGTTGCTGTAAGCATAGAGTCATAGACAAAGGGCTAAAGCGCAAGGGAGGGCACAGAAATAAGTGACTGAGTGTGTGTGTGTGTGTGAGAGAGAGAGAGAGAGAGAGAGAGAGAGAGAGAGAGAGTAGTCACCGAATTTGAGATTCAAGTCGCCTTTGGTGCTCTGACCGAGATAATCGACGTCGCACTTAGTGGAGGAAGTGACAGAGAAGACATCCCCTCCGGCGACAGACTTAGAGTCGACGGAGCAGCGGCAGGTCATCGAATGTCTGTTGGCAACGACGAAGGCGATGCCATCCAAATAATTCTTCTTCTTCTTCTTCTTCGTATTGTTAATGTCAGTGTGAGGAGGAGGAATGACCTTGGTGGGTCTAAGAAGAAGAGGGTTCCTCATATAGGTTGTGGCCTCCATTCAAAAACACACACCCAGAGGTCTATGTTTATGCGTGTGCGTGGAGTTTTTCTGTCAAAGGCTATAAATAACCTCTCCCTATTTGCTGAAAGAAGTCTACAGATAATCGTGCTCGCACCGACGGGGACGGCGACGGCAACGCCGGAGACTCTTCTCGGGTCCGAGTTCGGAAGTGTTCTCACACAGTGATTTTGGTTCGAGGGCAAAGGGCCAAATGCCAAAAACAATACCTCTGCGAATTTCTGGATATAAATAAATAGAAACTTTGGGAATATTTTCAGGATTATTTGATGTCACTGTTAACTCTATGTAACCCAAACAACAAGTGACAAAAATAAAAAGCGAAGGAAAAGACGGGTGGCATTGGTTGTGTTACAGTTCGATGTGACCCAAAAAGGGCCAGAGAGGTTATTCCTTCCTTACAAGAAAACAGAAAAAATTTTAAAAACGTTTCTTTTGTTAAGTTGGGACATTGATCTAACAGAAACTCCTCATATATGATCCATGAAGATCTCATCATCTTATCCTTACTGTCACAACGCCTGTATTCTGTTCCCACATAATTTGCAATTCTTTTCCCTCTTTCTCTGTTTTTTTTTCTTTTTTTCTTCTTCATACCTCCAATAAATATATTCTTTTTTTTGACTCGTGCTCGCATTCATCACAAGTGTACTCAATATGAATTCACTTGTAAATTTTAATTAAGGTAACTAGCATCAGTTCACAAGTAATCAACACTCAACTATTAATGCTAGTCGTATACATTCTTAAAATTAAAAACTGAGGTCACCTACAAAACGTTTTCTGCTAGCTAGCTATTTGGTATTTCATTCACCTTCTTAACAACAGATTGATTGCCCAGTGTAATACCTAATACAAAGAGCTCCAAAGCCAAGGCCACACACACAGAGGCATGCAAACAACATCCCAAAGAATGCTAAGGCCACATACAACTTTATGGATCATTGGAAGAGTTTGAAGAAGCGATCCTCCTCTCCTGCTTGCAGGTTTAAAGAGTTGCAGTAGCTAGCATATAGAACTCGGAACTACAATCGAATATGACAGTATCCATGTATATATATACGGTTAAACTTCTCCTAAATATTTGTTGTTAGGAAAGAACAAAAATGCAGGGACTTTAAAATCTTATTTGAATAAGCTTTATTTAAAATAGTTTAGGGCTTTAAAATTTAAAAGCTCATAAGAAAAATGTAAAATGAGATTTTTGTTGAGAAAATCTAATCATGTAAGCAAATAAATGTTACGAAGGAATAGTGGATGACCACCTAACGCGTGGTCACTGACCAAGCCTCCCCCTCTATAAAAGGGGAGGCTTCGAGAGAAGAAAAAAAGAGAGAAGAGAGAAAGAAAAGGAAAAGAAAGAAGAAGAGAAAAAAGAGAAGAAAGAAAAAAAAAATAGTGTAAGTAAATTATTTAAATTTCTGTTATCTTTTTATTTTGTCTTATGAAATAAATATATGCTTGGGTGATCAAGAAAATTTATCCCCATAGTTTCAGAAGAACTATTAAATTATTATTTGACAATTCCAAAATAACTAATTTTATTATATATTGTGTTTGAATATTTTGCTAGTTCATTTAATTTTACAGCAATAGCAGGTACTGTCCGTACTTAATAATATATCAGACCTGACCGGGCCCAACACGTAACAATCAGTATTGTTGCACCGTACCTAATAAATATCATACATGGCCCGGCCCGGCCCGGCCCAGCACGTAACAACCAGTATTGTGGTCCTTCAACTTTGCCCCATTAGATTAGAAATTGGGCTGCCATGTACGTTGGATGGTTTGTAATTAACCCCTTCCTCATTGCCAAATCTCTGGGCGGTGAGAGGCACATGTTATGTATTCCTTTACATGCATGCAACATGCAAGCCATTGCTTACCACGTTTTCTAATATTCTGTGGCCATTTAATTACTGACCACCCTAGGGTTAGTATATATATATGTATACGTATATATACCCAAGGCCTTTTCCCTGACCGATGAATGATTTTTTTTTTTTTTTTGGGAGCGGGGTGGGAATTGCAGTACCTGCACTTCATATTCTGGTCATGCATGGTTCCACATAACATAAGTCACATGATGATACATGGATGTATTATAAGTGATCCATGCATGGCCATGTTTGGTTATAATGTATATCATGTATTAGATGTTAATGAGTCTTCCACATAATCTCATCCCATGCAGTGCTACTTGGAGTGACTAAATTAAGTCAAAATAAAACTTAAAAGTATTGGCAACCATAGCTAAAAACAATAGAGATCGATCGAAAAGTATCCGTCAAAGATTTTTGAGAGTATGCCTGCATGCTTTCATCGTACAACCTGAAGCATTTAGCTTTTTGTCTGCTTTAATTATTTGGATATGATTCCTACCATATCCCATTTTAAAAGACTGAAAAAAATAAAAATAGAAAAACAAAAAAGTAGCAGTCTCTGGGTGGTCCGGGATAGTTGTTATATATATATATATATTAGTTTTTAGTCATTTGGATTTTTTCTACGCATGCATTGGGACCTTTTCCTCCCTCCTGGATTATCAGACTTGGTGTTAATTAATAATTCGATACTTGGTCATTAATCTCGTCTACATATATGTATGTTTATTTGTACATATTTGCTAAGGTCAGTATATATATACATATATATATATATGGCTGTACCACTGTTAGTGTAGGAGGAGGTGTGGCTGGCCATATATATATATATAGAGGCCTCTTTGTGCATGTATTTGTGTCGATCGGGGTCTCAAGTTTCTATCATTTTTCAATTCAATCATTGATTCACTAACCTGTTGCAACCCATGCATATGATCATTATATAATTCAGCCCACTTCATGATCTGTTGCTCTTTCTCTTGTATCCACGAAAAGAAGGGGAAAAAAAAAAAGGCAAACAAAAACCATGCTTTTAGTTCTGATGCGTATGAAGTATGTGCATGCACGGCCTTCCACTAACTGGCCGGGCTGGCAGTCCCAAATAATTGCTAATAAACCAAAAAAAATATACATTAACTAGCCAATTGTCAGTACTATTAAGAATTTGGTTCTCATCTTTAATTTTACAACTCTATAATAAATTTTCTTTTTACTATTGATCTAATTATTCAAGAACTGTTCAGAAGATCATGCGTATCAACATGTCACTGAGAGAGTGAACTGAGCACTATTTAATTCATATACTTAAAACAAATTAATAATTTGATCAATAAATTAAGAAACATCAACAATACAACTCTTGCAATGCCCCTTTCTAGAAGTTAAAAATGTAGAGCTAATAAACCAACATGAAGATGGTCAATATAGTCTACATTTTATTTGAATAAACAAATTTATACAATAATAATTGATCTCCAAATCAGACATTTAGTGGATTCCAAAAACTGTAATTATCAAGATGTGAGGTATTACCTGACATCATGCGGTCCCCAATAGCCTTGGTAGCAAAGATGTTTACTAGTTAACACATTGTGTTTAGAACTTGTGGAAAGAAAGAGAAAGGAAATGATCAAAGAAAGAGAGAAGGAAACATTAGAAAATATGATTCTTTTTCTTTGTAGGTATTGAAAGAAAAATAAAATAAAGTGAAGAGAAAACAACTTTCCTTGTTAATTTCAAGATAAAAGAGGAAAGAAAATGACAACCAGCTTTTTCTATCAAATTTTCAGGTCAAAACTGGATTGCAACTTAAGTTGAAATCTGCAACGGGATAAATGCATTCAGTAGGTATGAGCCAGACAGTCATATTTTATTCATTTTTCACATCTTGGTAACCATATTTTTCTTCAAATTCCTTCTAGTTCTTCACATGTTTTTACCTTCTATTTTCCCCTCCCAAATCAAGAACCAAATAACAAAGGAAGGAAAAATAATAATTGTTCTTTCCTTTTCACTCCTTTCCACAAGTTCCAAACATAGCACAAAGAATCACAAAATGATGAAATTGTAATATTAGAGATAAGTGCATATTATGTTTATGGAATATTGTCAGGGAGTGTTTCTCATTATGACAGGGATTTGTCCAATGGATAAAACAAATACCGAGCAATATACTTGCAATCAAACTGGTTAACAAACAGTTCAATTAGTAATTTGAAGTTGAAGTTGATAGGTGGTCCTTCTTCATCATAAGTATGAAGGGTTTCCTTCTTTTTTACGTCACTTATTTTTTATTTGGAGGACCGAGTCTACGAATCAAATGTGTGATGAATTTGAATTTGTTTCTTTGTGCTGTGTTTGGTACATGAATTTGTTGAAAGATTAAAAAAAATGTAAAGAAAGATCCTTGTTTGCTAAGTGCGAGAAAAATGACAAAAGAAAATATGATGAAAGTACCTAGGTGAGAAATTTTTTGAGATATCAATTCTCCTTATCTTTTTCTTGATATATTATAATCATTTCGTAAAATGAAAAAAAAAAAATTTGCCTAATGCTTTTAAAAGTATGAGGAGAAAAGGGAAGCAAGACAAGTTTTTTATTCTAATTTTCCTTTAACAATTCCAAATTCCAAAACAAAGACGTCTTAGACATGATTGATCTTCTTTGGATCATATGAGAAGGGAAGGAGTATCTATTTGCATTTGACCCTTAAGGCTGGCAAGATGAGTAGACATTCACACATGCCTACCATAAGATCAATCGCTCTCACTTACCATAGTGTCATTATTATCTAAAGGTCGTGTAGAAGCAATTAAAGAAAACAAGGTAAAACAAAGAAGATAATATTTACAGTATTATCTAAAGCTAAAAAGATTACAGGTGTTTTAAGTTTTGGACCGATTATAAATTCGTAGTGTAAATTTTCGTTAACTAACATTGTCTAAGGCATAACCAATTAGTTCCAAATTCTTCATTGACTGGTAATCACCACAAGTTTTGGGTAGTGATAATGATTCCTTCTAGTGTTTAACTGAATAGTATTTGATGATGATTCGTGTTTTTATCAAACCACAGACAAAGAATGAAACGTAGGGAGGGTAGGGTGTAGGAGGAGCATCACATTCTCAGAGGCCTCACAAAGCAACGTATACTGAAAAGACACCTATATATTTTATTTAAATACTAAATACTCACTACATAAGGGTGATAAACATTCCTTTGATATGTAAATGGATTTAGCAGCTGCATGTACGAAAGTAACATGCACCACATTATGCAGTTAAATTAACTTGAAATCCAACTTCTTTACACTATATATTTTTAACTAAAACTCACACTGCTTGGAAGAAAGAATGAAGGAGAACATATAAATGGGGTATTCGATTCTTGATCTCACTTCAAGAGGAGACGACATACTCCACTCAAGAGCGCACGAATCATAATCAACTTTTTTTTTTCTTTTCTTTTGGAGATGCTTTGGTGAGTTTTTTTTTTTTTAACACCACCAGTTTGTATTGATTTGACCCAACCCTTTTATTTTATTGCAGTTTACTTGTATTTAATTACCAACTCTGGCTTTTATAACTCAACGGTTTAGTAGCTATCAAGTTCGCGAGTTTCCAAAGTGGCTATCAAGTTCTCTGTTTGAATTAGTTTGTGAATTCTATTCAGGTTTGTTGTGGGAATTAAATGGATCTTTTGAATTTCCTTTCAACGTATTTCCCTTTTCTTTTTTTTTTTTGGTTTCTTCCATCCGCTTGTTTCATTAAGTTCAGTAGTTGTGTGTGGTTTTCATGATAACGCTAGCTACTACCTTCGTGGGATTGCTGTTTTCTCTGTGGATGGTGGCTGTGGCTGTGACGGGTAAAAGCAGCAGCCTGAGTTAAGGTTCTCCCTCCTTTCATCCTTTATTGGTTTCAGAGAATATGAATTTGAAGAAAAAATGTTAAATTGAATCAAGAAATAATTCTGTTTCATGAATTTCATATTCATCTCAATGAACTCGAGAAGCCTCCTTGGCAGAAGTACTCTTTCATATCCAAATATCAGTAGGTTTCAGTTTTTTGTTGGTAATCCTTCATAGCTCTCCAGCTTTAACAGTTGATTGCTGATTCAAATAGCTACTTTTCTTTCACAGCTGTGAGTCAAGATGTCAAAGATAGTGAGTAACAGTTGACAATTGGAGAACAAGTACTGCAGTTGGCAGAATGGCCAAGGAGAGTGGTTTTGATGGAGATATAAATGCAGAGCAGACCACAGCATCAACACAGCATTCACCAGGGGTGGAGAGAAAGAAATCCCCAGAAAAGTCCAGCAGCCTAAAAGATTCAGACAAGAGCCAAAAGAAAAAAGAAGTCACTAACAATGTTCCATTTTACAAGCTGTTCTCCTTTGCAGACTCCACTGACTATGCATTAATGCTTGTGGGCACAATAGGTGCTATTGGAAATGGGATCTCCATGCCCCTTATGGCAGTGCTATTGGGAGAACTAGTTGATTCGTTCGGACAGGCAGTGAACACTGAAGAAGTGGTCCCTGAAGTTTCCAAGGTCTCGTGTGTAGCTTAAGACAAAATCCTTGCTAATTAGCATTAATCCTTCATCCTGTTGTATATCCAAGTATTAGATGAGCAGATAAAATTAGTTTGTTAGCCTCCTTGCTAAAGTATAAAGTTATTTTCAGGTGACCCTTAAGTATGTTTACTTGGCCCTGGGTTCTGGTCTTGCAGCATTCTTAGGTTTGCTACTACATAATTTAGTATCCTATCTCATAAACTAGATCATTGTTTGAACCAACAGAAACTGAGAAACTTATATTTGTTGTTGGCAGAGCTGGTCTGCTGGATGGTTACAGGGGAGAGACAGGCTGCACGTCTTAGAAGTTTCTACTTGAAAACTATATTGAGTCAAGAAATTGGATTCTTTGACAGGGAAATTAACACTGGAGAAATTATTGGGAGATTATCAGGTGATACCTTTCTGATTCAGGATGCCATGGGTGAAAAGGTTTTGCCTCTATGACATGGATGACTAAAATTATTAGCATTACTCAATCTGTATTTTGAAAAAAAAATTATGCTCTTCTCGTTGATGTATTTGCCACAGGTTGGGAAGTTTACACGGCTGGTAGCAACATTCTTTGGAGGCTTTATAATAGCTTTTATCAAGGGATGGCTTCTCACCCTTGTCTTGATTTCTTCAATTCCACCTCTTGTCATTTCTGGTTCCGTCATGGCTGTTCTTCTAGGAAAGCTAACATCCCGTGGCCAAAGTGCTTATTCTCTAGCGGGAACTGTGGTTGAACAGACAATTGGCTCAATTAGAACTGTATGCAAAATTGCCTGAGAAGAGTGTCTAACATTTCCTTTTTCTTTATTCTTTATTTTTTTTTCTCTTTTTATTTCGGAGTCATGTTCATGATGATTGACTTCCCAATTCAGGTTGCATCATTTACAGGGGAGAGGCAAGCTATAGATAAATATGACAAGTCTCTTCTTAAAGCTTACAGATCTGGTGTGCAAGCGGGCTTGGCTGCTGGGCTGGGTGCTGGTGTATTTTTGCTTGTCATATTCAGCAGTTATGGTTTGGCAACATGGTATGGTGCTAGAATGATTATACACCAAGGTTATACAGGAGGAAGAGTGATAAATGTAGCTTCTGCTGTGTTGACTGGTTCTTTGTGAGTTGCATTCTGCCTTTTTTTTCCCTCAGTCCCCCCCTTCTCCTCATCACCCAGCGATTTGATCCATTATGTTCATATATGCATGTTTCGCTATATATTTCTGCATGCACTGCATGAATGTGATATCAATGCCTGGGGAAAGATCACAATACTTGCATTCTATCTGCAATTTTTCAGTTCTTTGGGACACGCATCTCCATGCATGAGTGCATTTGCCTCTGGACAAGCTGCAGCTTTCAAAATGTTTGAGACCATCAACAGGAAGCCAGAGATAGATCCTTATGACACCAATGGATGGAAATTGGATGATATCCGTGGTGATATTGAGTTAAGGGATGTTTATTTTAGTTATCCAGCAAGACAGGATGAGCTTATTTTCAGTGGATTCTCTCTGTCAATACCTAGTGGAACAACTGCAGCTTTGGTTGGACAGAGCGGAAGTGGAAAATCAACGGTGATCAGCTTGATAGAGAGGTTTTATGATCCTCAAGCTGGTGAAGTTCTTATAGATGGTATCAATCTTAAAGAGTTTCAGCTTAGGTGGATCAGAGGAAAATTTGGTCTTGTTAGCCAGGAACCTGTTTTGTTCACCTCAAGCATTAGAGATAATATTACATATGGGAAGGATGGTGCAACTATTGAAGAAATTAAAGCTGCTGCTGATCTTGCCAATGCTGCTAAGTTTATAGATAAACTGCCCCAGGTCTAAAATTGGAAAACTTTTTCTTTTTTTCTTTTGCGTTTAAATAACTAAACAAAATTTCTTCTTTTTTTACTTATTTTAATTTATTTTCTGTTTTTGGCCTTTTAGCTTTGTGTTTGATGTATTCAGGGACTAGATACAATGGTTGGCGAGCATGGAATTCAACTGTCTGGGGGACAAAAGCAGAGAATTGCTATAGCTAGAGCAATTTTGAGAGACCCCAGGATTCTACTTCTAGATGAAGCTACCAGTGCTCTTGATGCAGAATCTGAAAGGATTGTGCAAGAGGCATTGGACAGGGTTATGATAAACCGGACTACGATAATTGTAGCCCATCGCTTGGGAACAGTGAAGAATGCAGACATGATTGCTGTAATTAATCAAGGAAAAATTGTTGAAAAAGGTTTATAATGTTGCTAGTAGAGCTTTATAAGACTCTTTCATCTTCTGGGATATGCAAAATGCTAATTCTGAGTCCTTCCATCTCATCAGGTTCACACTCTGAGCTGGTACAGGATCCCGATGGAGCATATTGCCAGCTTATACGCCTGCAAGAACTTCGCAGAGAGTCAGAACAAAAAACTGCAGATGATCAGGACAGACCAGAAATTATTGTGGATTCTGGAAGACATTCAAGTCCTCAAATTTCCTTCTTAAGATGTGGAAGTCAAGGTTCGTCTGGAAATGGAAACAGTAGCCGTCACTCATTCTCAGTTTCATCTGGGATACCAACTGTAATCAACCTCCAGGAGACAGCAGTTGATGAAGCCATAAGTCCAGCTTCAGCACCATTGCAGATGGTCCCAGAAGTTCCACTTCTCCGCTTGGCCTATCTGAACAAGCCAGAGATTCCAGTGTTGCTTCTAGGTTCAATAGCTGCAGTGATCAATGGTTTAATATTCCCACTTTATGGAGTACTTGTTGCCAGCATGATCAAAACATTCTATGAGCCAGCTCACCAGCTTCAGAAGGATTCAAAATTCTGGGCATTAATGTTTGCTGTTCTTGCTGCTGTGACTTTATTGGCAACACCAATAAAGACATATTTTTTTGCTGTGGCAGGTTGTAGGCTAATTAAACGGATCCGATTAATGTGCTTTGAGAAAGTAGTTCACATGGAGATCAACTGGTTTGATGAAGCAGAGCACTCAAGTGGTGCAATCAGTGCAAGGCTTTCTGCAGATGCAACTCTTGTGAGAAGTTTGGTTGGAGACACACTTTCTTTGGTTGTTCAGAATATTGCAACAGCAATTGCTGGTTTGGTTATTGCATTTCAAGCAAACTGGATATTGGCTCTTGTTATCCTTGTCCTGGTACCTCTAATAGGATTTAATGGATACCTTCAGATGAAGTACAATAGGGGATTCAGTGCTGATGCAAAGGTTAGCTCCAAATTTGACCCTGTATATATAAGAGAAAAATTGCAGCATATATACCATTGATGCATGTTTACTATCCAATTTGAGATGATGGAACCAAGAGAGAGGAGGGGAATTGGGTCCTTTTATTATTTATTTTAAAGAAGACTGGTTAATTCCATATGTTTTTTATTTGTTGTTGTAACTGCCTAATATTATCTACAAGATCAATCTAACTGATTCAAATGTAAAATATTACAGAAATTATATGAGGATGCAAGTCAGGTTGCTAGTGATGCAGTCAGGAGTATTAGAACGGTTGCTTCTTTCTGTGCTGAAGAGAAGGTGATGCAGCTGTACCAAATGAAATGTGAAGGACCAATGAAGGATGGAATAAGACAAGGTTTAATTAGCGGGGCAGGTTTTGGGTTCTCCTTGTTCTTCCTGTTTTCAGTTTATGCAACCAGTTTTTTTGCTGGAGCTCGACTTATTGAGGCTGGCAAGATGGATTTTCCTGAAGTTTTTCGGGTGAGCTTTTTACAACCACTTCTATCAAGTTTTTTCAGATTTGCAAATTGAGTACTTTGAAACTGGAAAGTCATAAAAAAAAAAAAAAAAAAAGGTTTTTTATGGTTCTTTGGTTTCTCTTTCAATTGTTCATCTGGTTTATGTATCTTGTTGGTTTGCAGGTTTTCTTTGGCCTGAGTATGACAGCCATTAGTATATCGCAATCAGGGGCCCTTGCTCCTGATTCCAGTAAAGCCAAGAGCGCTGCTGCTTCTATCTTCTCTATTCTAGATCAAGAATCAAAAATAGACTCAAGTGATGACTCCGGAACAACATTAGAAAATGTGAAGGGAGAAATTGAGTTCCGGCATGTCTGTTTCAATTATTCCACAAGGCCTGATATTCAAATTTTCAGGGATCTTTGCTTGTCCATTCGCTCTGGCAAGGTAACTTGTCGTCATAACTGATCGTTTTCATATTCCATTCCTGATCTCTTCAGTATGGGTAGCTTTTGCATTAAGCTGTCAAAATTTAAATTATCCCAAAACTAACCAACCAACCATCAAAATTATTTCATACATGTATCAGACGGTGGCTCTGGTTGGAGAAAGTGGGAGTGGGAAATCAACAGTAATATCTTTGTTGCAAAGATTTTATGATCCTGATTCAGGTCAGATCACCCTGGATGGAGTAGAAATCCAGAGGCTTAAATTAAAATGGTTTAGGCAGCAGATGGGGCTGGTTAGCCAGGAGCCCATCTTGTTCAACGAAACCATCCGAGCCAACATTTCTTATGGAAAGGGAGGAAATGCAACAGAGGCAGAAATTATAGCAGCAGCAGAATTAGCAAATGCTCACAATTTCATCAGTGGTTTACAGCAGGTGTTGAAACTCGAATCCCCTATCTATCTATCTATCTGTATTCTTTTGTCCTCCACTCCTCCTAGCCAGGTAACATGATATGTGTGTGTGTGTGTGTGTGTGTGTGTGTGTGAATCTGCTTAAGATTGTGAAATGAATGAATATGGGCGCAGGGGTATGACACAATAGTTGGGGAGAGAGGGATCCAATTGTCAGGGGGACAGAAGCAACGAGTGGCAATTGCTCGTGCTATAGTGAAATGTCCAAAGATATTACTGCTGGATGAGGCCACAAGTGCTCTTGATGCTGAATCGGAGAAGGTGGTTCAAGATGCATTGGATCGAGTTAGGGTGGACAGAACCACGGTGGTGGTGGCCCATAGGCTGTCCACAATTAAAGATGCGGATTTAATTGCCGTGGTTCAAAACGGAGCCATTGCAGAGAAAGGAAAGCACGATGCTTTGATCAATATCAAGGATGGTATTTATGCCTCTCTGGTAGCACTGCAGACAACTGCTGCTGCTTCATCATCATAGCTTCATAAGAGAGCTCATGCCTGCCTGCCTTTCCATTAGTCTTCTACTACATATGCATATACATTTAAGAAGCAAAGTATCCAAGCATCCAATGGACTTGTTTTTGTTTTTCTCCTTTCAAGTTTTGCATGTGATTGTAAGGTGTGGTATAGTTTTCTTGCAGCCAGCATCCAAGAAAAATGTTCATTTACGTTAATTATGAAGGCTGACTTTCAAGTTTCAAATGTTTAATCTTCTGGCCCTTCTGGGATTGACTTTTTGCTTGTATTACATATCCGTCTATATAAATAAAGGCTTGGGGAGGTTTAAACTTTGATATGTATGGGTATGTTTACCCCGTATCTGGCATGGGCCTGGCTGCTATTATATTATTTATGAATATATACAAATTGACACAAAACTTTTTTCCTGTGAATTCTTGTGGAATTCCCTACCATCTTCCCTCTCCTTGGGGATATTCTTTTGATCAATTAACCTTCAATGCTGTGATGCATTTTTTTTTTCCCTTGAAATTGTGGTCTAATTAATAAAGGAGAACTGTAATTGGCTCTATAAGAAAGGAAATTATGTATCATAATGATGTGATGTGTCAGACCTACTACATAATTTCTCTAAAAGTTAAAGAGGTAACTTATGCTTGTTGGGGGAGGGAAGGAGAGGTAAGTTGAACTTACAACTTGAGGCATGGTTGAAGATACTTCTAATTAAGGGTTAAATACTTGAATGCACTGGGCCAAATTGTTAAGTAATGGAATGTAATTTTGTGTACTACTCTTACCAAGCACTACTCCTACTTCGGTCTTAACTGTTTTATTTATTTATTTATTTTGACATAACAGAACATCCAAATATAAAATTTTAATTTAAATACTCACGAAACTAATTTAAATAAAAAATACAGAATCCACAACTATTTTTATTGGTTGATGCTACAATCTCAATCTCCTGGGAGTCTTGCATTGATGCCATCCATGTATTCCAATTAGAATTAGAATGCAGGAAATTTTGGGAAAGCGTCGGTAAAGGGCTCTTTTTTTTATTATTATTTTAAGAAACCTCTGTTTTTAGTTTTTGAAAAATTAATTTTTACTAGTTTGACTTTTTAAAACGTGAATTGACAACTGACAAGTAGAGACTAGAGCCCATTCCAACTTTAATTTTGCGAGTCAAAAATCCTTGCCCCTCTGGGACAAATATCCAGTACTATATATATATATAACTGTATTAAACAAGTAGTTATTCATAACCATACTGAAAATAGTATCTTAAATTAGTAGAGTTCCTTCGCAAAGTTCCCAACCTTTCTTCTTCCTTCCTTCAAAAAAGTTCCCAACTTTTTCTCTCTCTCTCTCTTTTGTAGCTGCCGAAGACAATAGAGGCTACTCAAACAGATCTCGTAATCGTTCTCTGAGTATACATACCACAGCTTTATTTGTTCTTGGATTTGCTCTTCTCCTTGTAAGTCGATTTCTGGCTCTTCTCTACATGATTAAATTTCTTTTTTTTTTTGAGTATATTCTTTGTTTCCTTCTTTTGCTTTGGTGTTCAACCACAGATGAAGTGCATTAGTTTTGCTGGATCGGCAAGCAACTAGGGTTTCCACCCCAAGTTTTTGTACAATCCTCTTATATGTAATATGTATTTATAATTTTAGAAAAAAATCTATTGTACTAGCACCCCTATAATTGAGATTAATGCCCTAACCTAATATAATATAAAATTTTTGTATACTGGACTATGGATCTTACTTATTTTTTCCTTGGAGATCCAAAGTTCCTAACCTAATAAATTCAAAAGATTGTGGGCTTTTAATATGCACCATTTAAAACCCAATAAAATTAATAGTTTGTATATGTCTATTGTATAGGGTTCGCCCCTTTTTATGGCACTTTCTTTCATATATTTTGATTATTTAGTTTTTTTAACCTATTTGCTTGAGATTGAATGTAAGTTGGTTTTATTTTTCATAGAAAAAATTGTCTTCTACTTCAATTGTGAAATATGTGCAATGAATACTTAAAATATGATAATTGTTGCAGTAGGTGAAGATTTTTCATTTTAAGTTTTGGCACCCCCCAACCCCTTCCCTCACCGCCCCCCCCCCCCCCCCCCCCCCCCCCCCCCCCCCCCCCCCCCCCCCGCGGGGAAACAAACTTGCTGGTAATCCTGTGATGGAATTTTATTTTTGTGTGAGTTTTAGAGAAGCACAATACATGTTTTATTTATTTATTTCCTTCTACTATTTCATAACCAGTGGTAGTGGTAGTAGTAGTAATGAGGAACAAGCCTATTCTGTTTTCTTGAATTAGAATAGTCTCACTGACTCACTCTCATTACATTTTGCTTTCAGCCAAAATGCCTGAACTACTAATAAAAAACCTGAAGGAGAGGTAAACATGTACTGCTAAGTTGAGAAAAGATTTTGGTTAATGAAAGAGAGATAAATATGTTCACCCAATGTGGTAAACGAGTTGGTCTTGGCAGATGGAGTGAAACTACCTGCTATTGTTCATGCGGTCACAAGGTCGAACCCACTTGTAGTAGTCCTTGTGAACTAAATGTATGTGGGAGGCCTCTACCAACTTGCACCTTGGATGGGGCTAAGTTTAGTTAAGGCTCTGTCCTTCCTGGAGAGCCCAACGAGGTAGGGGCTACTTTCAGTGGCGGACCCAAGATTTGTGTCGAGGTGGCCAAGGTAAATCTTTTTTTGAATTTTGTAAGGACCTAAGTAATTTTTTTGAAATTTTTTGTAGGGCCAATACCTATATATCATTGAAAATACTCAAAAATCTATAGGGCTTATGGTAAATTTTAAAAAATTTGGAGGGGCCGCTACCCCCGCTGGCCCCACCCTTCCTTCTGCCCCTGGTTGCTTTGGTCATGCCCGGTCGGCCCCTACTACCTTTTTCACTTAGCCAAAAAAAAAAAAAAAGGAATAGAGAGATAAATATGTCCAGCCAGAAATTAATTACTGCACCATATCTCATAACTACTTTGCAAATCAAATTAAATGTGCTGACGATATTTTTTTTCTTACTCAATCTCTCTATTATTCTTCTCCTTGTTGTCTAATCCTTTTGTGGTTAAGTTGAAAATTGAAAAATCTGTCTGATAAAAACGTCACTTAAGTTATGATTAAGTCTAGGTATCAAATTGTTCATTCTTTGATATTTCTTGGCCTTCCATATTAACGCCCTCTTCATTGTACTTTAGTTGTTACTAAAGTTGAATTCGGTATATTCCATACCCTCTCAATTCTAAAGCTTCAGCCCAAAGTTGTAGCTGAGCATTTACTTCTGCTTTTGTTTCATCTATTAAGTAATGCCATCAGCAAATGACATACACGATGTTATCTTGGTATCTTTATTTATTCTTCAAAAAACTATGTCATTAAGGCGATTTTCTTTTCCTTTGACACCATCTTCATCAGTGTTTGTATCTTTTTAATTATTTAGCGCTATCAAATCAGTTAGTGCTATTAAAGGGAAAAAAAAAAAAAAAAAGAACTTGGTGCCTTTAATATCACTTCAAATCCATCAGAACCAACATCCATAACTGACTACTGCTTTCGTGTGGCTTAGGTGATTGTTCTCTATACGGTTTCTCTTTTCTTCCTCTCCCAGTTCAAGTAGGATGAGTACGTGAACTTTCAAGAAAAACCTCATGGGTCGACAACAAAAAGCTGCTAAATTGACTGTAAGAAGCACTTTGTAACATCTCAGGAAGGAGAATTTGATTCTATATTTTTTAAACATAAAGATGCTGATGACTTTCCTTGTAAAAGCAATTTGCTGACACTTTTTTTGAATTAGCAGAGAAAGAAGGATCAACTTATTGAACTACCAGATGGGATTCTTTTCACAATCATCTCTAAGCTGACATTGAAAGAGGCTGTGAGAACGAGTGTCTTATCAAAACGATGGAGATTCATGTGGACTTGTCATGCTGACCTCTGGTTTGATTCGGTTAATGTACTTGGGAGCATGGTTTACTCCAAAAGCATATCCAGCTTTCAATCTGAATTGAATAGAACACTACAAAGGTGTAACTTTATAGAGCGGGTCAATCAGTTTATGCATCAAAGATGCAAAGGCACAAAAGTAGACTCTTTTGCTGTCCATTTTCACTTAGACAAGGATTTTGCTTCTCACATAGATCAGTGGATCAGTTGTGCAATCACAAAGGGAGTTGAAAATATTGATCTTGATTTATCAGAGTCATGTAGCTTTATGGTGGATCATGCCTCTTCTACTGCATCAGAAAAATATGAGTTCCCTTCCTGGCTTCTTGCTGCTACTGGAAAAAAATGTAGTGTAAAGCATCTGCAACTGGCCTCATGCAGTCTGAGTGCTCCTCCAGGTTCCAACAGTCTCACCTCCCTGATTACCATTCAACTGCAACGCGTAAATATCAGTGATCAGCAGCTGGAGAGTCTCTTATCAAGTTGCTTGTTTCTTGAAGGACTAAGTTTGCATCTATGCAATGATCTTGTCAATTTAAAATTTGCTAGTCCAAACCTCCGGCTGAAGCTTTTGAGTGTACAAGACTGTTTCAGATTGCAGAAGATGGAATTATGTGCAGAGAATCTTGTTTTGTTTGAATACATTGGTCACTTAATCAGCTTCTACTTCAAAAATGTCCCAAGGCTGGCTGAGGCTTTTCTGAATTTAACTGGAGAGAGCAGACTGGATGGAGGAACTTATGCTCTGACAAGGTTTGTCAGTGATCTACCTCAGTTGGAGACTCTAAATTTAGTCTCAGTACTGGCGATGAAGGTAAATGTAGTCAAAATTGGAATAGAATATCTCCAGGTGTTTCGGCTAAGCATTTAAGAATATTTGATGTTGATAGGATCAGGTCCGGTGTCTTTACGTGCTGTACTTCCAACTGAAACATATTCTATGAAGATGTTCTCAAATAGAATAGTTTCCAGTACCAGTTCACGGTGAGATTGGTCCAGATTCCTTTGTCATTGGATCAGTGTTAAGAGTCAGACATACTTTCTGCATACCCAATCTTGTTACTTAGGAACAGTCTTCTGTGTAGCCTTTTTCTCTTTTCCTATCTTTAAATGTATGCTAAGTTCATAATCTTTCTGTTTCAGATGCTAAAACTGCCAGAAACAGTACCTACCTTCACCAATATCAAGCAATTGGTGCTGACTGTTTTTCCATTTGATGACGAAGACAAACTCTGCTGGATTAGTTATGTCCTTAAGGGTTTCCCTTTGCTACGCAAACTACAATTAAATGTAAGTAGATGTTTATCTTTTTTATGGAAGGAAACTTGATCAAGCTTTGTGGTCCATTGTGTATATTGCTGAATGTAGCATTACTCGTTTTGTCATTTGCAATGTCTTATTGATAATAAGAAAAAATATAAAGGGCAGCCCAGCACACAAGGCTCTCGCCACCTTGGGGAGAGGCTATTTTAGTATTTTCGATCTGTGATGACCGTGCTGAGGCTCACCCTCATAATTAGAAAAGTATCCTGGTACATATTATTACCCGACTCACTCCCTCCTTTTTTTTTGGTTCCTTACAGTTG
This sequence comes from Euryodendron excelsum, assembly GCA_033060915.1. Lineage (NCBI taxonomy): Eukaryota > Viridiplantae > Streptophyta > Magnoliopsida > Ericales > Pentaphylacaceae > Euryodendron > Euryodendron excelsum. The sequence continues at coordinate 32,190,265 of CM065399.1, forward strand.
TTTTGCCCAAGCTTTGTCAAACAACCAAAGGAGATAGAAAGGGACCTTCCTAGGTGCCCTCATCAGCATCTCAGTGAACTAGAGATAAATGGGTTTTTTGGTAATCAACATGAAGTTGAGCTCCTGAAGTATCTGCTTGAGAATCTGGTTGAACTCAAACTTCTAGCGGTCAGTCCTCGGCAGAAGGTCTACAGAGGATTCAACAACTGGGTTTATGAAGAAGCAATCTCGTGGTACAAATTGAGGATGGAGTGTGTTTGTGAGTGGCTTCATGCATTAGTTCCCCCCACTGTCCATCTACAAATTCGGTGATGCTTGTTTCCAGTATCTAAAATTCAGATATAATTATGATACTGAGGATAACAGGTGATGATTCCTTTGTAGCATGTCTAGCACATTTGTTTGATTAATTTTTAATGTTGTAGTTCTACACGATGAGTCAAGTGTATGCTAGTACTCTTTAAAGCCTATTTCTATTGTTATTTAATTTGAGGGCTTCAATGTCAACTGGCACAAGTCAAACTGATTAACCTGCCTCCCATCCAGTTATCACAGAACGTTTGTTTTCTGTTTTTGTCACATTGGTGTACCAGATCATCCTTTGTGCAACTAACTATAGCCTCTTAATTCTCAGTGTATTGTTTTTCCACCTTCTTCATGGTCTCAGTTAAAATCATTAGACCTTGGGAACTTTGCTACAATTGCTGAAATGATACTCATCAAAAGGAAGCATAATATATTAGTGTGAGAAAAAGAGGGATCAACTGTGCTGTAATCAATTTAATTAATACAAAACTGTTGCTACAATAAGCCCAATCCAAACTCGTATCGTACAGTTCAATGAATATTAAAATAGAAATTAAGAAAACAAATTACTTTTCATTATTATATATAACAATGCCAAGTTAGGGAACAGAATTCCATTGTTCTGGAAAGTGATTTTTTTTCGGTTGTCCCAGCAAATGGATGATGATTTTCCTTTGGTGCAAATTGGGCTGTAGAAAGAAGACGGCCACCCTCTGCCTCCAAATTGATATACATATATAGGTAGGGGGAGGTAGTCATTGTGGACTGTATGTTAAATTAAGAAGATTGCACTCTCGCAATGCAATGAATACCCAAGCGAAGTCAAGCAAAACTTTCCTTGCTCTGTCGTCGAAGGCCCACATTTTTTAATAATGGTACGGGCTGGGTAGCATCAGTTATGGCTGATGGTAAGTGGCCTAATGGCAAGGTACACCAATAATGGCAGCCACCTAGAGGTGGTTATGAGTTTGATAGTCTACTTAGCTTGCTCATTATTTATAATGTTTGGAATTTTTTTCGGCTTGATTAAATTAAAATTCTTAGTCCCATTTTCGGTTAAAGACCCAAAGTGGTCTATACCATGCCCGTTATGCACAGGCTTAGAAATTGTGTTGAGGCCTGTCAGAAATATATATTAAATAATATATCTTTATATTTTGATATATGTATGTATTGAGATTTTATATTATTTAACATTTTTATGAAAAAAAAATTATTAGAACTTTTTTTAGTTAAATAAGTGGGCTTGGGATTTGATTTTAAGCCTAATAAGAAATTTTTTTAGTGTAGGTTTAGCCCAACCAATGTCCACCTCTACAACCACCTGATGTCGATCAACTTAGCTAGGTTCACCAACAATAGTCGCGACTGATGATGCTAGCAAAATTCTAATGATATAAGGCGTTGAATTAATGTATATACACATAGATATACATATTTGCGTTGACCCGTGCGATACACGGGATTCATAAAATTTGTGGTTCTATATAGATTTGTGTAATTCAAAGTGTGTAGTTAACTCCAATTGTACTATGTTAAATAACTTGTGCCACATGAGTTTATATAACCTAAAAGCATGTTGTGCACCATAGCTTAAAATAATAATATATATCCTATCTAAAATAAAATAAAAAAAAAACAATATACATTAGGCAAATTGAGATAAGAAAAGTTGCTCATAAATTAAATGCCATAATTGGCATCAATTGTTATTAACCTCATCTTTATATATATAGTATAGATACATATAGATTACCCCCATTTTGAATTTGAAGGTAATAGATTTTATGAAGGCAAGTGAATTTAGGAATGGAATTTTGATGGAATCTTTATTTGAGACACATATCTACGTAATTTAAGGGCCATTCGAAGAATTATTAAGGGCCTATACTATGAATTTTATTTTTTATGGAAACCGTTTTATGAATTGGGATAGTATAATTGAGAATGATTAGGCGTGAGTAGCATTACTATCTCAATTAAGTGATTAGTCTATTTCAAAATTATATCTCATTTTAGATTATACATTGCCATCACGGGTCATTTTTTTTTATAACTTTTTGAATTTATCTACAAAATATATGTACTTTACTTATCAAGATTATTTTTTAATCTATCCGCAAAATATATGTAAACTTAGAATGGGAACCCTTCAGTAAGGATTCTTCTAATCTAGTATTAGGAATGGGATTTACAACCCATTATGTGTTTTTTTCTTCATATCTTAAATTTTTTTTATGTTAGATCAAAAAAAGAGAAAAGAGAAAAGAGAAAAAAATTAATTGAAAAACAATTGGCTTCCTAAAATATTAGCATTTTGCATTGCAACCATTCGTTTGCTTCTTAACATGTATCCCTCGTGAATTATATAAAGCATCTGCCAATTCATCTAATTCATTTTGTTCAAATGAAAAAAAAAAAAATCACCATGAGAATTTAACAATCCCAATCAAATTGATCCATCAAATTTATCCTTTTCCTTCTCCTTGTCATTTCCTTTCTTGCAATAGAAAATTTGAGTAACTTCACAAATCAGTAATTTTCTATTATGATTAAAGTAATATAACTCATCCAATGACATAATGGTGCATGAGCCACAGGAAAAAAAAAAAACTCAAAAATTAAAACCCTCTAGATTGCTTTCACATTACATTCACAAACGTCCAATGCGAATTATAAAATCTCAAGACTATCATAAAAGGACAACCAGTTATGATTACTGAGAGAAGAGTATGTCATGTTAACCTTTTGGTAAAATCTACAATGTTCACATGATTCTGATTATGGTTATTGAGAAGGATGGCCTCTCAGCCTCCATACCTTAAGTAAATAGCAGCCTCTGTACCTCAAGTAAATAGCAGAATTTTTAAACGTGACTGGTAGAGTTTGAACTCAGAACCTTACGATCAAAGTTGGCTACCTCCTCATTCTTACCAATCACGCTTTACTCTTTGATAGGCATGTTTATGGGTCGGATTAAATAATAATTTATTAATTAAATCTTCAAACTCGAATTTAGAAACAATAGAACGGATTTTGATTTAGTTTGAGTTCTGGTTTGGCCTAATAAATTTTTGTTTTAGTGGCAGATTGAGTTGGGTTGGGTTTGAGCGGTCGAGTCACTTAAGGTAGTGATCTACGAAAAGAATTACTAAAGTCGGGTTCACAAATCTTAGAATCGATTTTAACTCAGTTTAAGTTCGGATTGTGCTTAGGTTTGGATTGAACCGGTCGAATGAATTTTTGAACCCCTACTTTTTGGTACATGAGTTCTACAATGTTAGCTTGATTGTTCATCTACGTGATTATGTGAAAACAACGTTAATTCTAGAGTTAGATAAAGAGAAGGCTGTAATGGAGAGGGAGGGAAGGGTAATAGAGAAAGAGGGACATAAAAATGTGTTCACATTGATTAAACCCGAATGCCAATGCTTGATTAAAATTAAAAAAGCTTGACAAAAAATTAAATTAAAAAACTAACCTGTTGATAAAATTTTTTTGGTACATCTGCAACACCCTTACACTCAAGATGAAGAAAAAATTAAATTGATAGCTAAAAGTACAAACTCCAACATAAACCAAACAAAGAATGAAAAGACAAAAAACAAAAATGGAATAAGTTTTTTTTTAATTTTTTTATTTTACCGATGGTTAGGGTTTTGAAATTCCTAAGAAACTCTTCCACCATTGGAGGATTGTATGGTTGACTTTTGTCCATCACTTCTACTCTTTCAAAAGTTTGAATTTCAGGGCCTTTAAGAAACTGCAAGCAGAGTAAAGATATGGGAGGATACATCAAGAGAAGAGTGAGAGTAGTCTCTTTTAATAATGAGAGGGGAGGATACATCAAGAGAAGAGAGGTGGTGGGAATTAAAGACGGTGAGGGTGAATTGTGAGAGGATTTCGGGAACAATCTAGCAAGACGGGAAACAATAAGAAATCCTCACTTTTTGAGGAAGTTATTTTGATTTAGTTGAGAAAAATTTTAGGAATTTTAGGTTGTTTAGGTTTTCAAATTTTTACGGTCAAGAATGAGAATTTTCTTCGTTTCAAAATTTTATTTATTTATTTTTCTTTGTTTGAAAATTTTACTTATTTTGTTTGTTTAAAGAGGGGGAGACGAAGAGATGTAGGGAGAGGAGGAAAGTTAGTATGCCATACGACTTGTTAGAATTTTAGTATTTTTAAAAAATTAGAAATAAAATTAAAATTTTGAAGTCTTGGAAGAACTTCAACTACATTTATATTAATATATATATATATATATAATAAGATAAGCTATATATATTTGAAGATTAAACCTTTTGTACACTAAAGGCCGAACAGTGCAGTGCAGCTTCTATATATGTTTTGATTTTGAGGTAATATAACAACTCCATATTTATATTATATATTATAACAACAGGTTATGAGATTTTTGAGCTCCAAAGTCTTGATTTATTTATTTTTATTTTTTTAAATTTAAAAAATATAAAAATATAAATATCATAAAGTCATTAATTATCTAATAAATATGGTAGTGTTTTTTTGAATTGCCACTCTTTTAATATAAAAACTTTAAAAGTTATTAAAGATAAAATATATTAAAACCAAATATATCTTGGATTATTTGTAATCAATATAGTAATTAAATCTAACAATCTATTTAAATTCTTCTAAGTAATACTCTTTTCAAAACAATTTAACTTTTAAATTTGTTATAACTTTGTGAATCTATTTGGTTATATTAAATAAATACCCAAAAAAGGGGAAAAAAATAAATACAAAATTTGACACACTTAAAGTATACTAACTTTTGATTAAAGAGTTTTACAGACCAACATTATTCATGTATAGAATTAAAAGATTTATCTATATTTATTATAGTTAACTTATGAAAATTCAATTAATTTTTTTTACTATTAATTTATATTTTCTCAAAAAATAGTGTAATAAATTTTTATTAATTTGAACGATTATTTCTTGATATATATTAGACATATGTTCATATCTTTTTTTTTATAATTTATATTTATTTTTTTAACTCTTAATATACCTCAATAAACTTAATGTCAAAATTTTTTAATGAATTGATTTCCTATAAACAAACATATATTAAAGTGTAACTTAATAGTTAGTACATAAATTATTTTTTTTTACATTTTTTCTCTTTATGGCTACTATAATAGAGAAAAAAATTATTAACATGTTTAGTCCAAATAATCTTTAAGACAAAAGTTATCTTATAAAAAATTTTATTTGTAAAAAATTATTTAAAAAATTAACTTATAATTTTATATTTATGGTATGTGTATATCACGAATTCACTAATAGTGTATATATATATATAAGATTAGCAACAGTTGCTCGCTCTATGCTATACTTAGGCTGGCAAAACCGGTCCTGCACCACCAATCAGTCAACACTAATAAGTCAAAAAAGGCATAAACTTTGTCCCGTGTACCAAAAACATAAAAGACAAATACTGCACGACAGATCTATCTTTTCTTAGCGGTGTCCAAAGAGTTGGATAATTGCCCCCTCCCCCTACTTTATCAGCACTTTTGCCGGATTCGTAAGAGCTTATAGATGGAGAAGGAAATAAAAAAAAGGCAGGAAAGAGGTAATGGAAGTGGATGATCCTAGAAATGAAGAGGAAAAGGAACTAAATGTTAATATCTATATACCTCTTATATCGCTGCAAATTAATATCCCACGCTACTGGCACTACCACCACAGCCGAAACCCCCACTTTTCAACTATCATTTTTAGATAGATGATGCTATACAATTAAAAAATTTATACAAAATTTATCACTAAAATGATGTGGCTAAGTTGTGAGCCTATCACTTTAAAATAAAGAACCCACCAAGATGTTTGTTTATTATAAAATTATTATCGATATATCATTTTAATATAAAATTTTGTATAAAAATTATAAAGAAATAACATTTTTCTTTTTAGATTTTGTTTTAAGGATCGGATCATCACCGCAATATTTTTTGTGGCTGTCGTGATTGGAGAAATTTTTAATTTTTTTTGGTTATATCTTATAGGGTGTGCACAACTCCAACAGACTATTGGTTCAGAATCACTTTATCAATTACTCACTTTTCAAACTGACATTACAACTGTACATTGTTAGCTCTCTACAGTTGCTGATCTCAAGTTCAAAGTTCTGTTCAAATTGTTTATATCTACCTTTAATTGATTCTCTCCTAAAATCTCTACAATATTCTCTGCAAAAGATTTTCCCCCCAATTTGTTGAAGAGCTTGGGTAAAGAAAGGAAATTAAGTCTCTCTTTTAAAGATATATATGTGTACATATATTAGCAGTGAACTCGTGTTATGCACGGACATCAAGAATGAACTTTAAAATAAAAAATTAATATTATATTCTTAAAGTTTATACTATTAATATGCGTTTTATTAGACAATAAACTATCATTATTACTTAAAATTGAAAATTTATCAAATTCTGTACATCTATATCATAAAAATTTCTTCTTAAAATGGTTACACTATTCACCACCAAGTTTGTCCAAAAAAATAAATAATAAATTACATTAGAGTCACATAATTAAAATACTTGAAATACTTATTTTTTAATATTTATTTATATTTTGTAGATTTATTTGTATTTAAAAGGATTTGAATAGAAAATTTCAAAGTTTTAAATTTAAGCAGCAACTTTCTAAAATTATAATAGAAGAATTTAAGGAAATTTAAAATAACAATTCTAATGTTTCTTAAATTTAAGGAGGAACTTTTAAAATTATAGAAGAGGAATTTAAGGAAATTTCAAATGAAAATTCTATTTTTTTTTTAAATTTAAGATAGAACTTCCTAAAATCATGAAAGGGAATTTAAAACTCTCCAAAGTAACACAAGATTACCTAAGCTAAATCATTAATAGAAAGTCAAGTGAATTTTAACAAAAAATTTTAAAGTTTTGAATTTAAGATAATTTAAAATAACAATTCTAATGCTTCTTAAATTTAAGGATGAACTTTTTAAAATTATGGAAGGAGAATTTAAGGAAATTTAAAATGAAAATTGTATTTTTTTTTTTAATTTAAGAAAGAACTTCCTAAAATCATGAAAGGGAATATAAAACTTTTCACAGTTTTGAATTTAAGTAACTACTTTTTTAAAATTATAATATAAGAATTTAAGAAAATTTAAAATAACAATTCTAATGTTTCTTAAATTTAAGGAGGAACTTTTTAAAGTTATAGAACTAGAATTTAAGGAAATTTAAATGACAATCCTTTTTTTTTTTAATTTAAGAAAGAACTTCATAAAATAATGAAAGGGAATTTAAAACTTTCCAAAGTAACATAAGATTACCTAAGTTTAATCATTAATAGAAAGTAAAGTTTCTATAAATTATAATTAGACCAATACTATTATAACACCTGTAATATTAGTAATTTAAAAATTCAAAAAGTTAAGAAAATTAGATTGAATTTTTTAACATTAAAAACCCAACAACCTACTGCTATAACATATAGTATAGATAGATTATATGCATTCCATTAGTTGCAATCCTTTTTTTTGAACTTTAAGTCGTAAACAAAAATTTATGATTAGGACCCATTCACCATGGTTGCGTGTTATGAACCAAAAAACCATATATAGCCATATAGGTGATATTTTCAATTGGCATTGCCTACTTTTTTGGCACTTTTGCGGTTTTCTGATCGGAGAAGCTAGTGAGCTAGAAATTGAAACTATTCTACACAATGAATATGGATTAGTAGATAAAGGATGTGGTTAATATATAATGAAATATTAGTTTCCAAAATAAGTTTGTTATCGGCACATTCATATTTGTATGTATATAAAAATATATATCCACAGGCCGCGCACTCGCATTACATGAGCTTCTTGTTTTTTTTTTTTGGCACTTCATTTCATGAGCTTTTGGGTCTTTTTATGCACCATCGCGCTTGAGACCTTCTAACCTTTTTGGGTCCGCAGCGTTTGCGGGTATATATTATTTTGAGGAGGATCTAATCTGTGTTGGAACTCGGCTTTTCTTTCGGCAGTGCTACCTAGCTAGCTTCCATTCACATAGAAATATCTCAAAGTGCTGCTCACTAGCTACCTACGTCCCCAAGCTAGAAAAATAGTACTTCAACCCAAAATTATTTTAATTAGTTTACATAGTTTTTAAATAACTAGAAGCATCTTTTTAGTTAATGTATTCTTAATTTCCTGGACCTCACTGATGGATGGGCAAACACGTACCAAGCATAGTTCTTTCATTATCATATTCTCATTAATACGATATTTATTCCTTCTCAAAAATCCAAAGGATCGAGATGTTTGTTCCTTCAAATGTTTATTTCTTTTTTTTCTTTTTGGGCAATGCATTTGCATTTTGGAAGTTTATGATAAGGCATCATTTTAATCATTGGGATCCTTATGCGGTTTGGAATGCATTTTTTTGTTTTTACAATAACTTAAGTATAACCCACAAAAGAATTTAAATTTTATAAACATATCAAGATTGTTAAATATTCATAAGCACACACCTTAACATCACGATGTGATACGTCAGCTTAATGTGCAAATTCAACCGTCATTCCTAGGCAGTTAAGCTTCAGCTGTCCTTCAAACTGTCACAAAAACCTTGATTGAGCCGGCACAAGCCTTGCCTCACACCCGCCAGACACTAGCACTCAATTTATTTTTTATTTTTATTTTTACAACAATTCATATATAACTCATAATAAAATCCCACCTTGATTTATAATATATTTTGGGGTTTCTTTTGTTAAAAAAAAATTGTATAATGTTTCTCATATAAATTGTAGCCATAATAAAATGAAATGAAATATAATGATATTGTTGTCATGTAGTCATCATAAAGTAAAATTAACAACATTAAATAATATGTGTAAAATAACATAATATGGTATATTTAACAAGTCATATATGATGAAATAATAAAATATGCGACAAAGATGAGATCAAGTCGAGTGTTGCACACTCTCAGTTTAAGACAGATTCGTCCCCCACACGGGTGCTTATGGGATGAACAGATGTCTATCTCTAGGATAAAATAATCACAATCTTAAATAAGTAGCACTACAATATTCAAGATTCAGTAAATCAATCTTATGATTTTACTCTCTCAATGTATGGAATGAATGTAATATGTATGACATAAAATAATGAGAAATTTTTGTCTAATTCTATGCAGAACTATGACATTTAATTCCATACAGAAACTTACAGCGTTTCTGATAAAATTAACATGATATGATAAAGAACAAATAATATTTTTTACACAGAAAACTGCAGTCATTTTGTAAAATTTTAATGTTAAAATTCACTATAGAAATACATAAGAAAATGATGAAATTTTCATTGAAATTCATCACACAAATATATAAATAAAAATTAACTGAATAGAAACCCAGATAGAAATTCGTACAGAATTTATAAGTCAGAAACGAAGACGAGAATGGACTGATTGAACAGTCAGATATTCCTGAAACAGTCGACAGAATTTTGGCAGCACTTCGTTGGAGATGAAAACAAAAAAAATTGTCTCAAAACTGTATCTGTTTCGGAAGGGGAGTCTTTCTATAGATAGAAAAAATCGCACCCCTTCGAAACGGTGCTAGCGAAACGTGCCCTTAGGAAATGTCGCAGCAGTTGGAATTTAAATTTGAATCGGTTCAGTTCAATCCGGTCTATACTGTTATGGTTTAAACAGCATCCAAAAATAGTAAACTCGGTCCAAGCCTTTTAATATTATTTTAATTGCACCTGCATCGAGCCAAGCAGGCCAACGGTGGCGCGGGCGTATGGTGTATTGGGTCAACCTATGAGTTTCAGAAATCCTCTCCCTTCCACAAAAGTGAGGTGCCCTTTAGGGCCCAAATTTATATTTAAACTTAGGCTTTATATATTCAAAATCATACTCATGGTACTTACTTTGAAAATCATTATCTTATTCAAACTTTCATGAATTTGAGTAAATAAATATTTACTTTTTATTTTTTTATAAAAACAATACAAAGCATCTCAGACTTACTAAAAAAAATATATGAATTTCACCTTAACAATAACTTAAACTTGGTGTTTTACACTAAATTTTTTTTTTTTTTTTTCGTCAAGTGTGGCAGTAGTGACAGCAAATACGACGTTATAAAGCCAACTTCCTAAAGCATGGAATTTTTTGTCTGCAGTCTAGAACGCAGGACAATAGATACGTTAAAAGCCTATTATTTTTCAATGGATGTTTGATTGTGACAATTAAGAAATAGTTGGTATCTATGAGACCTGTTCATTCCAGAAGAATGAAACCTAGGCATAGCGTAAGGTAAATCGATTTTATTATACAACAAGGGTGCATCCCTATTCCCTACAGGTTACACTCAAAAATTTCTTCATGACAAGATTGTTCTTAAAATATCAGTGAATAACCTCTGAAATTTATGGGAATGGGTCCCAGGCGAATCTTTTTTTTTGTGTTTTCTTTCTTTCGTTGTCCCTTGTTTTATTTTATTTGGGCGTGTTTAACGAGGTGGGTTACCCAGAATCATTAATTCTAAGAGGACTTGGGGACTTCCACCTTCTCCAACGAGAGAGAAATAGGAATAAAACCGGACATGGTACTTGAATTATATTGACTGGATGGCTAGTGATGGGCCCATAACACACCTTAAAACCAATAAAATTGAGTGTAGATATAAGCCATCGGATGCAGGAAATTAAAAACAAATTACTTGGTACTTTTAAAACTCTACATTATTTTTTACTGTACTTCTCATAAATACAAAATTTTTTCTTTCTAATCGAGGAGTCCAAACACACTCACTGAATTAACTTGCCTAGCAAAGTACCATTATAAATAGCTCAAAACAAAAGCATTAAATAATTCCCCCCCTCCTAAGTTTGGTACATCGTCATTTTCTAATCATTACATTCCTTCCCCCAACCACACCAAAAATGTGCCATGTACCCACTAGTAATAATTTATTTTAGTACCCACTTCATTATATATATGATTGATAACTACTTCTACCATTATTATTGGTAATGTCGTCCAGAGTTGAGGCGCTTGCAACTCTGTGATTAGTTCAAGATTTAAGCTTTGGTAATCACCCTCCTATCTAATGACAAAAAAACATAATAATAATAATAAAAAAATTGTTATTCTTTTAAAAAATTTATACAAAATTTACATGATAATAACGTGGTTATGAATTTTTTAATTGTATAATATTATTAAGAAGCTAGTTACTAATTTACACATCCCATGCGCTACTTTGAATTATTTTTTAAATAAAATAAAAGTATGTGACTCCAATTATCTTATTTTATCCATCCTCTAACGTGGTTTCCATTTTAGAATGTGACAAAAAAATAATAATAATACTTACATTTTAGCAGTAGTATGAGAGTTTTGAGGTGATGGACCTAATGCTCCTTTCTAAACCCAGAGATAGTTCAGCCATAAAGTTGACAATCCTGTTGCTAAAATGGTATATGAACAAAGAAGAGAGATATACATTATACACAGAATACTACAGTAGAGGAGACCCCCTTTTGCAATTATTTTTTTTTATAACAATTCAAGTAATTCATAAAAAAATCTAAATATAAGACCATTAAATATTCAAGAAAGGGAAATTAGTGCGATCCTGGATTTTGGGGGTGGTGGGGGAACGTTGGTTCAGTGATTTTCCACGAGCGGTTCTCTCTCCCTCTCCCTCTCCCTCTCCCTCTCTCTCTCAATTAGGGAGGGTGGGTAGGCATAAATCAAATGACATGACGAGGAAGGAGCAGTGTAGGGCTATGGATGTCTGAACGACTTCCAAGTCAACGCCGACCCAATTCACTTCCAAAATCACTCTTCAGTCTCTTTCATTTTACGGGTGTCGCATAAATTCTCGCCCACAAGCAGCAGAGTTAGTAACAAAGAGTACGGACCACAACCACAGGGCACCCGCCGGCCGCCGCCACTATATATATATATATATCCAATAATGAAGAGAACTACATATATGGAGTTGTCCTAGCCAGTATAATCTGAAGAGAAATCGTCTGTATAAACTCTGTAAGTGTTACTGTCTTTTTATTTGACTTCTTTCATTTATCATCACCATATAATTTGATATAACTTGCTTAGGCCATTGTTAAACGAGCCATAGGAGATTGACGCCATGAAGAAAGAGATTGCTCCTACAACCACATCAACAACAACAACATCAAGAAGAAGAGCTGAGAGCAAGCCCAGCGGTGTTTCTTTTTCCACAACCCCATCTCGGCTTAGGGCCTCCTCTAAAGCAAAAGACTCGCCGCCCAAACCTGATACTCCCAATGGAAATGGGAATGGGGTACCACTATCCCCATCCCCAAAATCAAGAGCTAATTCAATTCCCCGGGATACAAATCCACACAACAATCAAAGGGCAAGGAGGCCTCTTCTTGTGAACAAGCCCAAATCAAGGGAGATTGTCACATCATCTCAAAAGGGTATGGAGTCTGAGGAGGTTAAGCCCGTCATTCGGTCCGGGAACCGGCCTGTTGTTGAGCAATTTGCTCGGCCACCGCGGCAGCGGCGGCTTACTACCGATCCTAATTCTAATTCTCACAAGAGGAACGAAGGTGATGATTTGGATAGGAACAAGGGGAAAGAATTGCCGGAGAAGCTTGACCAGAATGAAACGTTGATCAGGAATTTACAGTCTGAGGTATTGGAATTGAAGGCTGAGTTGGATAAAGCACAGAGCTTGAACGCAGAGCTCCAATCGCACAACAGAAAGCTCTCCGAAGACCTTGCCACCGCTGAAGCAAAAATTGCTACCCTCTGCATTCGTGACCAGGTAAGTATTATTAGCTTGGAAGCCAATATTAAGCCATCTCTGACTAGTGTACCTTTTGGTATCTATAATTGTTTCAATGGGTCCGAGTCAGAGTTGTGTTTTAATGGAGCTCCTTTAAATTTTTCTTGTTCTCGCTTCTCCTTGTGTTTTCCTTGTAATAATGTTCAGGAAATTATGCTGTATATGTAAATGTACAGTATAGTCTTCACCTTAATTTAGTTCATCAAATTTCGAAAAGTTGATTTCAAAGAAAAGCTAGAATTCTACCTACCAGCTCCCTGATTTCGATATTCTGATTTTGGATGAAGGAGTCAGTGGCGGACTACCACAATCCTAGATTTAAAGACATTCAGAAGCTCATTGCCACCAAATTGGACCACTCCAAATTTAAGAATGAGGCAATCAATGATGCAAGTGCTGCTTTGGCCCCAACGGCAGCACCTACGCAGCCAATACCCACAGCTGCTGCGGATGTAAAGAGAAATGCTCCAGTATGCCACTTACCACCACCGCCGCCGCCGCCACCGCCACTGCCTAGGGCCCCAGCCAAAGCAGCTGTCACCCTGAAAACTCCAGTAGTTGTAGAATCTTATCATTCATTAACAACGCGTGACAGAACCAAATACCCTTCAGGATCTGGGAATTGTGATAGACTGGTGGTTATGAGTGCACATAGTAGCATAGTTGGAGAAATACAAAAACGTTCAGCACATCTTTTAGCTGTAAGCATTTTAACTTTTATTATAACTGAGATTAGATAGAATTTTACTATTTTACTCTGAACTTGTTAAATGTGTTACTGTTGATTCTGCCTCTTGTGGAACTGTTAGTGACTGACTCTTTTTCTAGATACAAGCGGACATTGAAACAAAAGGAGAGTTTATAAACAGTCTTATCCAGAAAGTGCTGGATGCTGCTTATACGGATATTGAAGATGTTTCGAAATTTGTGGATTGGCTTGACAACAAGCTCTCGTCATTGGTAATTTCTTCTTTCCCTGTTTACATCACTGGGTACTCCGTATAGGATTTCATGGACATGTTTAAGAAGCTATTGGCACTGTTGAGTTATCGATTGAAAATGATAAGTTGCCATTACTACTGCAGTATTAAGTCACCTAGTATACAGTTGAAGCATTGATATTGAGCAATCTCGAGGCATATATTACAAGGTTGTGAAAGAGTAACTTTTACTAATAAATTATATCCTAGTTTCTGCTAAGGGATACTAGAATTATTTCTGCAAAAGAAAAGCTATTCATCTGACTAACTGAGAACTTAGTTGACCAATGGAGACGGTGGATGTTAACATTCTATTTGACTCGTGATAAAAATTTATTTGGTGTTGCATAGTTTATATAGTTGCCAAGTATCTTTCTTATCTTTTACAGGCTGATGAGCAGGCAGTGCTTAAGCATTTCAAATGGCCTGAGAAGAAAGCAGATGCCATGCGAGAAGCTGCAGTTGAATATCGTGGCCTCAAGCTTTTAGAAAGTGAAGTTTCTTCCTATAAAGATGACACTAGCATTCCATGTGGAGTTGCCTTGAAGAAGATGGCTGGCTTACTTGATAAGTATGAACCTTGAGAAACCATACTAGATTGTAATTCTTCATCCAAAATTATGTTGTTTTGAATAGACAGGATTTAAATTTGCCCTTGTCTCGTGTCATGGCGCTAGGTCAGAGAGGAGCATACAAAGATTGATTATCCTGCGAAACTCTGTTATGCTTTCTTATCAACATTTCAAAATTCCAAGTGACTGGATGCATGACTCTGCAATTATTAGTAAGGTCTGATTTTTTTTTTTTAATTTTTGTTTAGAACTCTTTTGCTTTCAAGATGTTACTCTTTGAAGTACTAAATTTGCAGACTATAACTAACATTGTCAGTAGCAAGATTAATATCTCAGGAAGCATAACTCCTGTTTCGGGATCTCTTTGGGCCCCTGCTAGCTACCTCTTGTCCTCATGTCATGTCTGCATTTAAAGCTATCCTTGTTTGGGATTTACATTGTTTCAATAGATTCTAAGAATTTTGTGAGAAGAAAATTTTAGAATAAACGACGATAAATAAGTCAGACTTACTATTGAAGAGAAAATTGATTTTTTGTTGGTTAATAAAAGAAAACTAAATGATGTAAATGCCCTTTTGTCAGAATTGGCTCTATATTGATTTCCAAGCTTGCTCTGTTACTCTAATATCAATATGCTGATCAGCTTCATGTTCCTACGTATGAGTTTACGTTACATTTAGGGACTCAGGGGTACCAGTTGAATTGGAATGAATCAACTGGCTCACTTCTATGTGAAAAGCTTAAGGTTATGTATCTAAGCTGTTGAGTCAACATTGTCAAGCAACTTTTCACAATATTATCTGGCGTCTTTCTCATGGAAGTTGTCAGAATACTGCCAATTGAAGTCACTTTATTCCTTGTGGAGTCTCTAGCTAAGTTGACTAAAGAAGAAAGGTAGTAATTGGTTGGAAACCTAATCTCTAGAGATTATAGTGATCAAGACTATTTGTGGAGGAGTGCACTAAAACATAGTGAAGGACTATGTTACATGGACTTGGGTATGGTGTAAGGTGCAGGTATCTCTCTAAGCCATTGGATTCATCTAGTTTCCATGTTTAAGGATACGAGGACATGCCAAAATATTCATATTCCTTAATGTATTTATTTTCTACATATTCCTTAATGTATTTATTTTCTAGGGTGAAATGGTGTTTACACGGTGTCATAGAGCATTTCGTGCATAGTATGGACATTTTGTGCATCAGCATTTGATAAAACACGAATTGCTAAATATATTTGTTGGGTGAGGGTCCAACTACAGATGACGGATCCCATACACTTACCTAAGCATCGAGTGTCCAATATGGGTACTTCATACATTTGGAAGAGTCCATGTAACATGGGTGAAGGAGGTCTTTACTTTGTTTTGTATTTGATCTCGTCTGGTAAATCATGTCTGAGAAGTATTGGAATCTTTGAACTTTCACTCATAGGAATCTATCTACCTTTACTATGTCTTGTTGCCTGTGTGTGCCCATGTTGAACTGTAATAGGGAACTGATGAGTCTATTTAGTTATGTTCATAAAAAACAGGCTTCTATGATGCTTGCCAACATTTACATGGAGAGTACTATGTCTTGTTTCCTGTGTGTGCCCATGTTGAACCGTAATAGGAAACTGACGAGTCTATTTACTTCTGTTCAGATAAAGCAGGCTTCTATGATGCTTGCCAAGATTTACATGAAGAGAGTAACAATGGAGCTTGAATCCACCCAGTATTCAGAAAGGGAATCCACACAAGAAGGCCTACTGCTTCATGGTGTCCATTTTGCTTATAGGGCTCATCAGGTGTGTGAACTGAAATCCAACATTTGTTTTTTCTCTACTTATGATTGTATGGAAACTACATTTAGCTCACAAGTTCATGATTGCTCTGGTGCCTTGCATTTGCTCCACACCCATTGGCAGTTGCCTTCTGTTCATTCTAACTAAAGAGCAGGAAATTGTGGAGAAGTATTACTTTAAATATTATACCTTTGGGAAAGAGTCACCCTTGTATTTAGACGAATTTCTCTGGTCTCCTGCAACCTCGAAAAGTTGGAATGCTTGCTTATATTTTCTAGATTGTAGAAGCAAATTACCCAGGACTGAATATGTAGGGATGCTACCATATTTCGACAGGTCATGTATCATTCAACTTCCAATTATGGCATTTATTGTTGGCTATGAAGCATGGATGTGAGTACTAAATATGGACACTACATGATACAGGCATGCTAATACAAGGAATTTTTTAAAAGGGTAAATTACACCTAGCACCCTTGCACTTTACACTAAATCCTACTTCAAGACCTCTCTTTTTAATTGTAACAATTAAGCTCTTATACTTACAAAATGTTGCAATGTCAACAGAAGGTTAACATTGCAACATTTTAAAAGTGGAAAAACTTAATTGTTACAATTAAAAATAGAGGTCCTGAAGTGAAATTCGGTGTAAAGTGCAAGAGTGCTAGCTGCTAAGTGTATCTTACCCTTTTTAAAATAATCAGATAAAGATATAGAGAAAACACAAGTTATGTATAAAACAATTTTTTAAAAGTTTCTCATTAAACTTACAAATATCTGTGTGCACGAGTTTTGGACCGAATTACACTTTTGTTTACGTTTGGCCTTGGAGGTGCAAATCATTTTGGCACAAAATCCCCATCCCCATCTCCCCCCCTTTCTCCCAAAAGAAAAGAAGTACTAGTGGGTGTAGCTTATATGTGAATCTTTAATTTCTGGCGTAGTTTGCTGAACCTGTATATGACAGTAGTTTTCGATAAAAACTTATCAACCAAATCATTTCACTTGGAGCAAACTGCAGAGTGCCTACAACCGGATTGGTTTCTTCTTCTGTATATTTGTGTGTGATGTTATGCATGGATCAAATTGCCACCTATATCAGACCAAGATTGATTTCTTCTGTATTTGTTTTGTTAATGCTCTCAAAAGTCTTCATGGTCTTAGTTGAACTTGTATTTGAAGTCCAAAGAGAATTAGTTGCCAGGCTACTTCTGTAACATTGGTGATCACATTGAAGTTTTAATATTGACTGCAGAGTAAACAGTATTGTTATTTAACTTGTAACTTTAGTACCTGGTTGACTTTTCCTTAGATTTTCAATGAATGTCAGTTTCCCTTTACCCTAAGCCAAGTTTTCTTTGTTTTTTATTTTTGTTGAATTGTAATTCAGTAAGGACTAACCAGAAAGGTTACATACTTAGAGGTTGGAGATGCCCCTAAATGAAACTGGAAGCATATATCCTCCATCAATATTATGATATGAGATCCACATTTCTAGCAGTTGTCTCTGCTTATGGGCCACTTTGTCATGTTGTCTGATGGCATGAGAAGTCTTGTGATATTACACCGGTTTGGGGATACATTTAGCCTAACCTCTTTCAGGAAGCTAGTTTTGTCAAAAAGTTTTCGCGAATTAGATAATATTACTCTGGTTTTAGTAGGAGTCTCGAGGTTGGTTTAGCTATGTGCGACTGTACTTTGGTACACACAGCAACTTTCCTAATTAATATTTTGTTTTTAAATATCTGCAGTTTGCTGGAGGGCTTGATTCAGAAACATTGTGTGCTTTTGAAGAGATAAGACAACGTATCCCAGCACACCTACGAGGATCTCAGGACTTGTTGGCTGGCATTCCATCATCATCATGAGGAGGAACATCGTGTCCGTTCAGGCTTCAGAGTTTGATAAGACTAGTGACTAAGTTTGTGAAGGCATTTTAACAGCTGCAGGATGGATCGTTGGTCTGTCTGGAGAGGGAGATCTATATAAAGTTTTGAGTGGGTAGTGTATTTACGGTAAGCACATGTATATATTAAAAAAATTCAGCATGGTCAATACGTACGCCAGCATCTGTTGCACAGGCTAGCACGTCCAAACAGATGATGACATGGGGACTTTTATCATTCAAAGGTTCATCTATATGTCGACTTCTCGATGGGAACAAAGTATACAGCAAGGTTTCGTCCTAGACTTCGCCTTGAGGGACATTCATGTAAAATGTCAAGTTAGACTGTTGTACGTAATTTTCTGTTACACATTATTAATTTATGTAGTTGAATAATAATTCCTCTCTTTCTAGTGGCTTTTCCCTTCCTCGATCCCAAGGGATTGTTGTTGAGATCATTTTGTTTGTTTTCTCCTTTCCTTTAAGTTGGTGTACATGTATGTCTCAAAAACATATGCTTATATTAATTGCCTCTTGTTTCACTTCATTTTACCCTTTTTGATGCTTTATATACCCACGAAACACAAGAAACATATATGCTTCCAACAAGTGGGTAACTGTTTTTTTTATCCTGTTTATAGTATTCTAGAGACATTAGACTTGAAAGTTATTAGTCATATATGAAAATTCTCTCATTTTGTAGGTGCGGTGTGCTAGGGAAGAGAGAGATGTAATCCTGGCCTATTGCCCTAGGGGTGGGGAGGCAAAGGCCCAAACAATTGAAGACACCATCCCCGTCTAAACAACTTTTAGGAGAAGCTAATTAAGCTAATCACGAGGCTTAGGTCAATAGTGTCTCACTTCAAGTGATGTTATTCATGGTTAAGCCCTAATCTAATGCGCTCTCATGTGGAAATTTTCTGGCCCCAACTTGTTATTATCTCCTCTGGCTGGCTTTGGGGGACCGTTGGATAGTAGTCAAGGTTTTCTAATCAATCTCTTTCCCTCTCCTTTTGCCCTTTCTTTTTCTTTCTTGATTTTCTGGTTTTAGTTTAGTGGCTCTCTTGGAATCAACTTACTGCATGCGGATATTCCTTAGGCATAATAAGCCGGCAAGAGGAATATATATACATGTATATATATGGGCTTCATACAGCATATGCTGCCTCTTGCTTATGCAATCACATTTCTTCTCTCTCTGCCAAAAGATCGCATAAGCAAGAAGAATATTTGGCCTTCGTTCAGCATATACTTTTCTTTTCTTCTCCCCCTCTCCGTACATGATAATTGATGGGACGTCTATACTCTTGATTTTCATACTTTTTTAATTTGATGAAGTGCACTATAGTTTATGCCTATTTAAATTGTTATTCTGGGCCACATGCTTATTTTTCTCTTTCCTCCTACCTCATTGGTATCAAAATTTGATTATATAGAGGAAACTATTTTTTTCTTTTTGTATATTTAAATGAATGGAATCAATGGATTATTACGCTTTCGAGTGATAAATATGGAACATATTTTTAACCATTATAGGTGATAAATGTGGGCCAATAAAAATATGAGGGCAGAAATGAGAATATAAAAAGTGTTAAAGATTTGGATTAGTCATATTGTTTGAATTCAGATTATATGCCTCCTTATTGTCCCTCTTCTCTATTCTCTCAATACTATCGGTCTGCATTTCATTGGTAACAAATATGATTAATATATATATATATATATATATATATATATGAGCAACTACTAAAAGAAAACATTTTTTCTCACATGCTTTTATAATGGACACAATTGTTAAGATGAGATAAATGTTTAATGGTGAGATAGGATCAACTACATTTACCACTATCTATACTATATATTATAACAGAATGATAGAAGGTCTTTGAAGCTAAAAGTCTCAATCGTTTTTTCTCCAAATTTTGATTTTTTGAAAACATAAAATCCAAGTGTTATATTATTATTGGTTCCTATTAATTAATTATTATTTGTTCTAGTCTTTATAAATTCTATTCAATAATAGTTATGGTAACATTTTTAAATTTCTCTAATTATAATCTTCCTAAAGAATCTTAATTAATCATGAAGAGATTTTAAATTTCTAAAATAGAAAGAACATGTCACTAAATTATTAGGACTTTGTTTATATACAATATATATTTGTCAAAATATCAATGATTCTGTTTAACCTTTTTCTTTTTTCTTCTTAATCTATACTATTATAGCAAAATGTTATTAGGTCATTGAGCTTGAAAGGCTTGATTCTTTTTTATCGAGCTTTTGAATTTAAAAAATAAAAAAAAAATACACATGTCATGAACTCATTAGTCATTTAATTAATATGGTAATGTTTTTTAACATACCATTTTTTCAATATAGAAACTTTGAGCATTCAAACTAATATTCAAAATCTACATATATGTGCTATTATTGATTTTTTAAAATCAATATGGTAACTAAATCTAATAGTCTCTCTAAATTCCTAAAATATGGTGTTTTTTCAAAATATTCTACCTTCCCTGTAATTTAATTTTTGGCTAAATTTATATTTATGTACATTTTTTTAGAGTTTAGTTTTGATGTATTGACAATATAGAATTTTGCTTACACAAACGGGGCACCATAATGCAATATGTGTCGTTTAAAATTTAAGTACAACATAGAAATGCAAAACGCATAAACACGCGTCGTATTCTAGTGCCCGTTTGTGTAAAAAAATTCTACACTGTCAATGCATTAAAATTAAACTCAAATTTTTAATGGATTATATTTACTCAAATCTATACTACATATTCTAGCAATATGTTATTGAGATTTTAAAGTTGAAAGGCTTAATTCACTTTTCTTAATTTTTTAATTTTTAAATATTAATATTACAAGTGATATAATAGTATTGATATAATTAAAAACTTCTATCTTTTTATTCATTATTAGTAAATTTTAAGTTCAAATCATAGCACCTTTCTTGTGGATCATCATGTGGTTACCGGATGATAGAAATAACAAAGTATAATTTTTTAAATAAGCATGAAATGTCAACATATGAATTGTTTCATTATTCGCTATTTCCTATTTTAGAAATTTTTTTTACATAATTTTAAAAAATACTAGAATTTTATTATAAATTTTCTTAAAATTTTTCTTTTATAATTTCATAAAGGTCTTCCTTTAATAAAGAAATGTGGAATTTTGTATTTAAATCCATTTAATTTATCTTTTTAGAAGGACAAAAGTAATATTTTATATTTGTTACGAGGTCTTTGAATTGAAAGTTTCAATATTTTTTTTATCTAATTTTTAATTTTTAAAAATATAAAATACATGTGTCATACTATTATTAATTATATATAAATTTTTGTTTATTTTTTCTAAATTTTGTGAAAACTATTAATCAATTGATATAGTATAATAGTCAAATTTCCTTTAGTTATGAACCTTTTCTTAAAAGTCTTTCCTTAAAATTTTGAAATAGAAAGGACACATGTTGTTAAAATTTTTTTGAATAAAATAAAATAAATAGACCTATCATGAAATTATTTATTCTTTTATTCTTATTTTTTTATAAATAAAATGTATAATTATATGTGACGATATACCGAGTGAGTCATGTGCTAAAATTTACATATCTACACGTGTTTATTGACGTTATATATCATTTTTTTCTACCTTTGTATCAACACTTTGCACATGGATAACTTAAAAAATCGTCATGTGCCTAGACAACAATAGGAGGTTCTTACTATTCGATTTAAAAAAGGCTTTTGAAAAAATTATTTAGTAGGTCTGGAACATTACGTTATCATGATGATATAATGTGCCCGAACAATTACAAATAAACATATCATTTATTTTTTGTCAACTCAATTATATGGGTAATAAATATGAATATGTTAGGAAAGTTGTCATTTTCATTATTTTAAAGATTAGGCCAATTAACCTAAAAATTAGGTCAATTAACCTAAAATAGGTATATATGTTTACTTGTAATTGGTTGGACACACCATGTCATCATGATGACGTGGTGTTCCGGACCTACTGAATAATATTTCAAGCTTTTGACATAGTATTTTCAAAATACAAGTTAACTGATTTTCTATAATGTTTAATGTTTTAGGCCAACAATTTAATTAATATATATTCATTTATGATCGGGTTGAAATGAAGATATTATAACAAATGTTTTAGAGTTCAATCTATTCAAATATTTCTTTTTGCTATCCTCTCAAAAAAACTCAAGTTGATCACCTCAATTTATGTCTATTATGAATATTTTTTTTGTATTATTTTAATTTAAAGTGACAAGTATTTTTAATTTTAGAGGAAAAAGGCCTATTCTTATGATTTTGTTCTAGTATTATATTATTGATTATAAATTTTTAATTTGGTAGAACTATAGATAACACATATGCATATAAAAATGCACATTTAAAATATTAAATATATTATGAGATTAATACACTTGATCTTATTAAATCATTCATTACATTCGTAAATTTTACAAAACATTAAATTCTATCATATTTTAAGGAAAAGTTTTGTTTTTAAACTATTTTTTTCTTTTCTATTTTCGTGATAGTACAAATTGGCTGTAAAGGATAAGAATAGTAGTACCTAAAAAGCGATTTAAGAATGTTTCCATTTTTATTATCGTTGCCAAATTGGATAAAAAAGGTGGGTTGAATTTCCAGTCCAAGGCCGGTTCTCACAGAGGGCATTGTTGTCTTCTGGAAGCCAACGCGGCTAAAAAGAAGAAGTCGAATAGTCTAGTTGGCAGTCCACGTGTCACCCACATGGCCTAATCTTAACAGTCAATTTCCCCACCGAGAAATCAAACGGTGAGGATTGACCAAACAAGCATGTCCGGAAGGGGAAAGAGCGTGGGAAACCGATAACTGTCGCGAGCCTCCAGGTGCTGAGCACACACCACCTCCCACGTCGGATCCACTCGTTAACAGCCAATCAAATAAACCCACGTCGGAAAAACAGTTAGAATCCCATTCCGTCCTTGTATGAGAAACCTTTGGAAAGTGTGATTGGGATCGCTTTTTCTACACTGCGAATTGTTGTTTCAGAGTTGGAGAGAGAGAGAGAGAAAAAGAAAAAGAGAGAGAGAGAGAGAGCGATCGGTTCAATTTCGGCGTCATCATCCGAAGGGATAGCTGTCAAAGTAGCCATGGAGGCCTCCGGCGTCCTTTTCCGGCCCCCTCCTTGCTTCTCCGGCGCTGGAATCGAAGCCCACTCTCACTCTTCTTCGAAAGCCTCTCTTTCCGGCTTGTGCGTAGATGGCGGAAACCGTTTTCATCGTGGTGACCTCCGGCTTTTGGGTTCTCGGGAGTCGAGGATCAGAAAGTTTTGTGGTTTTTCAAATCCTGGGTTCTGCGACAACGGTCACGTACAGTACTACTGCGGGTCGACGACGCCGGCTATTAGGTGCGGTAGTGAGAAGAAGGACAAGGTTAAGGAAAAGGAAAAGGACACCACAGCGAAGAAGATGATGAAGAAGAGGTTGAAATTGCTTAAAGGTTTATCGAGGGACTTGTCCATGTTTTCTGAGATGGGTTTCGGCTTGGATCCTCATAATCATGGTCTGGTAGACCAGGTCAAAGGGCAGATGATTTCGGTAAAGAAACAAATCATTGCCTACTGTGTTGTTTTTCTTTCTTGAGTTCGATTAATTGTCTGTTCTCATAATATAAGCTGTGGCATTTTTCATTTGAATAGAATTGATAGTTTCTTTGTTTAATCCATATTCTCGGTTTCATTTAAGGAAAGTAGGCAAAATTCTCGTAGAATTATTAGGAAACGTCCATAAACTCTTAAAAAAATTTAAGCAAACTTTGCAAAAATTTTCTTATAATTTTATTTACTTAAAAAATTGTTCTTATAATTTTTTAAATATCAGTTTAATTGGTTATAAAAGTATTCTAATACTCTGTTTAATTATTTTTTAAAAGATTTTATTAATAATAATAAAATAAAGTTTCTTACAAATACTCTATTCATTTATCATCACACGTTTCACATTTTTTGGTTTCTCAAATTGGCAACTATTGTTTAACCCTCAATTATAAAAGTCCTATACATCTTAGTCAAAAAAGAAAAGAAAAAGGAAATGTCAAATCTGTGCTCGTCTTTGCAAGCCCTGTATTTGGATTTACTTGGTTCACAATCAAGTTGTTTTTCATCCTCCGTATTTGCTTATTATGGGATCAATGTCTTAAGCGAATTAGTGGTGGCTTTCGTAAAGAAGATTCTTAGTCGCAGTTCATCATCTTGACAGAGTTGTAGAAAAAAGTTATCATCTCTTGAGTCATTGGTAATTTGATTATCATCTCACAACGTTATCTACTTTGAGTAGCGTGACTAAGCAAATTTCCATTTATTTCAGGCTATGATTTTGTTGATGGCTGATTTTAATTGGGGGGGAGTGGTTGTATACAATTTAGTCCCCCTCTAATTAATTGCCTTGAGATTCTGCCATCGATAAGCTTATATAAGACAGATACAATCTGTAACAATCTTAACTAACTAGTACTTAATGTTACTAGCATACACCTCAGAAGTTCGTCTAAAATGTATTAGGATGTCTGGGTTTTGCCTTGAACAGAACTCAAGCCATTGCTTGGGTTAATGGTAGTTTTTTGAGCTTATATTGTTTTCATATTGTGGTGTAGGAAGCGTCAGAGCTGTTACTTGGACAACTACAGCAGCTACGGGCAGAGGAGGAGGAGTTGAAGAGGAAGAGGAAAGAAGAGAAGGCCAAGTTGAAAGCTGCAGGGATGCAAAACAGGATTGACTGTGAAGTATCCTCAAGCTCTTCTTCAGAATCAAGTGATAGTGAATGTGGGGAGGTGGTTGACATGAGTGTCCTGAAAAGTGAAGCCCCTGAACCACCTGTAGTAAATGTATTGCAACCAATTATGCCAGAAGCAACATTAACCCTTCCAAGCACATTGACTCAAGAAGGGAACACGACTGAGTTGCAACATATTTTTCATGAGGCAATTTTAACTGTTCCAAGCACGATGACCCAACTGGGGAAGACGATTGAGGAAAGGGGTATTGAACGCAGCACTACAACTAGTACGAGTTGTAGCAACATTGGTGTTGGCGGCAATTCTTGCTATGGAGGTAGATCAGTTGCACAAGCGTCAGCAAAGAAGATTGAGGTCTGTATGGGTGGTAAGTGCAAGAAATCAGGTTCTGCAGCGCTGTTGGATGAATTTCAGAGGGTAGTAGGGGGTGAAGGTGCTGTTGTTGGATGCAAGTGCATGGGCAAGTGCAGAGATGGTCCTAATGTCCGGGTTTTGAATTGTTCTGAAGGGGTTCAAGCTCAGGATGTAGATGATTCTGTTAGGACACCGGCTAATCCACTTTGTATTGGGGTTGGTTTTGAGGATGTGGGTTTGATTGTGGCCAATTTTTTTGGAGAAACGCAGAAGGATATGGGTCTTGCTGCTGCTGCATCTTAGAATGGTTGATACTTGCTTGGGTGAATTGCTTATAGAATTTTATATTATCCTGTAACTTGTAGGCATGTGTTTTCATTGTGCTGTTGAAAGAGAGCCTCCTTTCACTTGTCCGAATGTATATAAATACTCAATATTGTTAAATTATTATATAAGTAAATAAGACAGAAAAATAAATAAACACAAAATATGTATCGTGAATAGTTCTTCAGGAACTATCAAATATTTATCATAGTTATTCTTCAGGAATATTTAGGGTTGATCTTCTGGACCACCCAAAATATTATTGCCAATAATAATACAACAGAATTTACAACTCACCTAGACAGCTATTTCTTCTCCTTCCTCTCTTCTATTTCTCCTCTCTTTTTTCTCTCTGCTGAGAGGCTCTCTAAGCCTCTCTATTTATAGATACAAGAAGAAGAGAGAGAATAAGGGGGGAGGGGGCTGCGGAAGGGATGGCGGCTTATAGCCGCCGTCATCCCATACGTCACACTCCCCCTGGGATGACCTATTGGGTATGTTAAAACTGCCTCATTAAAACCTTGCTAGGAAAAACCCAGTGGGAAAAAACCATAGCGAAGGAAAAAGAGTACAGTACTTAACTCCCCCTGAAGAATAAGAAAATTATCTGCTTCATGAAAGATTTCTGAGACGGCGCATACCAATACCATGCACAAGCTTTTCAAATGTTGCAGTTGGTAATGCCTTAGTAAATAAGTCGGCCAAATTATCACTAGACCGTATTTGCTGAACATCAAGATCACCACTTTTCTGGAGTTCATGTGTATGGAAGAACTTTGGAGAAATATGCTTCGTTCTGTCACCTTTAATGTAGCCTCCCTTAATCTGTGCAATACAAGCTGCATTATCCTCGTATAATATTGTCGATGTATCTTTGATTGTAGATAATCCGCAACTTTCTTGAATATGTTGAATCATGGATCTTAGCCAGATACACTCTCGGCTTGCTTCATGAATTGCAATGATCTCAGAATGATTTGAAGAAGTTGCAGTTAATGTTTGCTTCACTGATCGCCAGGATATAGCAGTGTTACCATAAGTAAACACATACCCAGTTTGAGATCTAGCTTTATGAGGATCAGAAAAGTAGCCAGCATCTGCATAGCCAATCAATTCATGTTGTGACTCTTTGGAATAAAATAATCCCATATCAGTTGTCCCTCGTAGGTAACGCAGTATATGTTTCACTCCTTTCCAATGTCTTTGTGTTGGTGCAGAACTGTATCGTGCCAATAAGTTGACGGAGAATGCTATATCAGGTCTTGTACAATTGGCAAGATACATAAGGGCACCAATTGCACTAAGATATGGTACTTCAGAACCAAGAAGTTCTTCACCGTCATCTTGAGGACGGAAAATATCTTTATGTACGTCGAGTGAACGGACAACCATTGGAGAACTTAATGGATGAGCTTTGTCCATGTAAAACCGCGTTAAAACCTTTTCAGTATATGCGGATTGATGGACAAGAATTCCATTGGATAAGTGCTCAATCTGTAATCCAAGACAATACTTGGTTTTTCCAAGATCTTTCATTTCAAACTCCTTCTTTAAATCACGAGCAGATGTTGTCAGTTCTTCAGAAGTTCCAACAAGAGTCAAATCATCGACATAGACTGCAATAATAGCAAATCCAGATTCTGATTTCTTAATAAAAACGCATGGACAAATTGTATTATTCACATATCCATTTTGCAATAGATATTCACTAAGACGATTGTACCACATGCGTCCAGATTGTTTTAACCCATACAGCGATCGTTGAAGCTTGATAGAATATAAGCTTCTAGATGAAATATGTGCTTCAGGCATTTTAAATCCTTCAGGAATTTTCATATATATATCATTATCTAATTCACCATACAAGTAGGCTGTCACGACGTCCATCAGACGCATATCCAGTCCTTCTGAGACTGATAAACTAATTAAGAATCTGAACGTAATGGCATCCATTACAGGAGAGTATGTCTCATCATAATCAATACCAGGTCTCTGCGAGAAACCTTGTGCTACGAGTCGGGCTTTATATCGTACTATCTCATTTTTCTCATTTCGTTTTCGTACGAATACCCATTTATATCCAACAGGTTTCACATCTTCAGGTGTGTGGACTACAGGTCCAAATACTTTACGTTGTGCTAATGAGTGTAATTCTGCCTCAATAGCTTCTTTCCATTTTGGCCAATCAATTCTACGTCGACATTCGTCGACTGTCTGTGGTTCAGTCTCTTCATTACTTCTGGTAATGCCAAGAGCTACTTTAAATGAAAATATGTTGTCGACAACAATCTTATTTCTTTTCCAGCTTTCTCCTGTATTCATATAACTTATTGAGATCTCATTATTTTCAGGTACCATATCATTTACAGGAGATATCTCTGCAGGAGGTTTCTCTTCTGGGAATTCTTCTTCAGGATTCTCTTCTTCAGGAAGTTTAGATATTGTGTTCTCTTCAGGAGCACCAACTTGCTTATGCATTGTTTCTTGTGTCTTCCTTTTTCTAGGAACCGTGTCTTTTGCACCGACAGGCCTCCCACGCTTCAAGCGTGTTTTAGATTCATTTGCTGCTGTACTAATAGATTGTCCTACAGGGACATTAATACGTGCTGGAGTATTAGCAGCTGGTATATGTGATTTTGTCACATTCTTTGTGTCGGTGAAGGCATCAGGCAATTGATTTGCAATTGTCTGTAAATGAATAATTCTGTGAATTTCTGATTCACATTGACTTGTTCGAGGATCAAGGTGAGACATTGTTGCAATATTCCAACTGATCTCTCGTTGTTTTTCTAATTGCGTCCTTTCTCCCCCTAATGGTGGGAAGACTGACTCATCAAAATGACAATCCGCGAAACGTGCCTTGAAGACATCACCTGTTAAGGGTTCCAAATATCTAATAATAGATGGAGAATCAAAACCAACATAAATTCCAAGTCTACGTTGGGGACCCATTTTAGTACGCTGTGGGGGTGAGATAGGGACATATACAGCACAACCAAAAACTCGTAAGTGAGAAATATTTGGTTGCTGACCAATAACAAGTTGTAATGGTGAGTACTGATGGTAAGCAGTTGGTCGGACTCTAACCAAAGATGCAGCATGCAATATGGCATGTCCCCAAGCAGAAACAGGTAATTTTGTTTTCATAAGTAAAGGTCGAGCAATTAATTGGAGCCGTTTTATAAACGCTTCAGCAAGACCATTTTGTGTATGTGTGTGGGCAACTGGGTGTTCAACATCAATCCCTATTGACATACAATAATCATCAAAGGTTTGAGATGTAAATTCTCCAGCATTATCTAGTCGTATCGACTTGATTGGGTAATCTGAAAACTGTGCCCGTAAGCGAATAATTTGAGTAAGCAGTCTAGCAAAAGCAATATTACGGGTAGAAAGCAAACAAACATGTGACCACCGTGTAGATGCATCTATTAAAACCATGAAATAACGAAATGGTCCACATGGAGGATGTATTGGCCCACAGATATCCCCGTGAATTCTGTGTAAGAATGATGGGGACTCAAGAATTACCTTGGAAGGAGATGGTCTGACAATTAATTTCCCTTGTGAACAGGCAGCACATGTATAATCATGTGACAACAGAATCTTCAGGTTCTTTAAACGGATGTCCATGTGAATTGTCAATAATTCGACGCATCATGGTTGACCCTGGATGACCCAAACGATCATGCCATAGTATAAAATTCTTTGGGTCAAAGCACTTCTGGTGCATCACTACAGGTGATTCTTCTGCTCTTATAGAAGTATAATATAATCCAGAAGACAATGCAGCAAGTTTTTCTGATATATATTTCTTTCCTGAGATATAAGCAATAATGTAGAGTTGTTCTACATTATCTGCATTCGTCGTCTCAATATGATATCCATTACGACGTATATCTTTAAAACTAATCAAATTTCGTGTAGATTTTGTAGAATACAATGCATCATCAATGCATAACTTTGTTCCTCTTGGCAATATTATATTGGCCCTTCCGGAGCCTTCAATTAATTTTGTTGTGCCAGAGATTGTCTTGACATTAGCTTCAAGTAATGTCAAGTGTGAGAAATATTTTTTTCTCGCGAAGAATTGTGTGTGTTGTTCCACTGTCTACCAGACATATGGCTTCACCATTCATTTTAGATATATTCAACGCGTTGATATGATCCATGTATCTATATAACATATTAAATGTACTTAATTAAAACATGATCATTTATTACAAAGACAAGCAGATAAAGGAAACATTACACAAGCTGATAAGAAACAACATAAACTAGAACAAATAGACAAGAAAATTAAGTAGTGTGGACATCTCCATCACCAATTAAATGGTCTATTCTTCCACTTGCATCTTCAAAGAAATCTGAAACATCAAGATGAGAAATATCAACTTGGCCATCAAAATCTGTAAAATGCAATTCTGCATTTTTTTCTTTATCTTTAATTGAGGCTTGGTAAAGCTCTCTCAAATGTTTGGGCGTACGACAGGTACGTGACCAATGGCCTCTCATCCCACACCTATAACAAGTATCTTCAGAGTTCTTAGAAGGAGGTTGATTCTGTAACCCTTTCCCCTTTTCATATTTATTCCACTGCTGGTGGTATGGTGTGGTATTTTTAAATCTCATATGATAACCTCCACGATAATGTCCACGAGTGCGACTGTTATTTCTGCCATTATCACGACCACGTCCGCGACCACGTCTGCTAATTGAGCTTGCATTCACTTCAGGGAATGGAGCTGAACCAGTAGGTCGGGACTGATGGTTTTTCAGTAACAACTCATTATTTTGCTCAGCCACAAGAAGACAGGATATTAATTCAGAATATTTCTTAAATCTACGCTCTCGATATTGCTGCTGCAGGAGCACATTCGAGGCATGGAATGTAGAAAATGTTTTTTTCTAACATGTCTTCATCCGTAATCTTGTCTCCACATAATTTTAATCGTGAGCTGATTTTAAATAATGCAGAGTTGTACTCACTGACAGTTTTATAATCTTGCAACCTCAGGTGCATCCATTCAGATCTGGCTCTTGGGAGGATTACGGTCTTCTGGTGCTCGTATCTCTCCTTTAAATTTTGCCACAAGAGCAATGGATCTTTTATCGTGAGGTATTCTGATTTCAGTTCCTCATGAAGATGATGGCGAAGGAAAATCATAGCTTTTGCGCGATCCTGCTGGGATGCGTCATTTTCCTCCACTATTGTTTGTTCAAGTGTTTTTGCAGCAAGATGGATCTCGGCATCAAGGATCCACGATAAATAATTATCGCCAGAAATATCAAGGGCGGCAAATTCCAATTTGGCAAGATTTGACATTTTACAATGCTAGACCATACAAAACAATAAGCGTAAATCAGGTATAGTGACAATATGATGTATAAATAATTAAACGAAAATCAATGCACTATTCATTGCATTACTATTCATCACTATTCATGAATAGTAACATGCATCGATATATATATTATTTTATTATTTTTGTCTTTATTCTAACTTTCAATCCATACATCAAAAAATAGTCAAGTCACATGTCTATGGAAAGGTATCGAAATATGGATTCCAGATCTCTAACTATCATAGGCAAATAATGCAAGATATGAGAGAAATAAAGCAACAAAGTTTTAAAAGAAATACTAAATACTATTCATTACAATAGTGAATTACTGTTCATACTATTCACGCGAATTGAGTGCACAGGAAAGAATTCAAAATGAAGATAAATTACACAGAAAAAGTAGTATCATGATGTAAAGAAAACCATAAAGTAGTTAGAGTATCGTGCTGATAACGTATTATATAAGTAAATAAGACAGAAAAATAAATAAACACAAAATATGTATCGTGAATAGTTCTTCAGGAACTATCAAATATTTATCATAGTTATTCTTCAGGAATATTTAGGGTTGATCTTCTGGACCACCCAAAATATTATTGCCAATAATAATACAACAGAATTTACAACTCACCTAGACAGCTATTTCTTCTCCTTCCTCTCTTCTATTTCTCCTCTCTTTTTTCTCTCTGCTGAGAGGCTCTCTAAGCCTCTCTATTTATAGATACAAGAAGAAGAGAGAGAATAAGGGGGGAGGGGGCTGCGGAAGGGATGGCGGCTTATAGCCGCCGTCATCCCATACGTCACATAAATGTAATTATAGTACTTGTCAGAAACTTCCATTCGGACTTTTTGTTTCCCCTTTTTTTTTTTTTTTGTGGCTACTACTGCTAATTGCCATTTTAGATATGATGATCGATGGAGAATCATATATGCATATATAGGTTAAGCTTTCCCTTCCTCTGACCTGCTGGTTCTTATGGGTTTGCGCTGAAGTTGGTTCATGATTGTGGTGGTAAGTGTA
>CM065399.1:32227500-32252500 GCA_033060915.1 Euryodendron excelsum
ACAATGTTTCCTTTTCTTTTCTCAACTCTATTATGCTTTTGTTGTTTGTTTTTTCTTTTTCAAAAATTTATTTAGGTTGCGTGGGTTACTAAATCTGGAGAATCTGAGTTAGAAGTGCCAATTGCTATTCGTCCAACAAGTGAGACTGTTATGTATCCGTACTACTCAAAGTGGATAAGAGGGCACCGTGACTTGCCATTAAAGCTAAACCAGTGGTGTAATGTTGTTCGATGGGAGTTCAGTCATCCTACTCCATTTATTAGGTACTCCCTTGTGGACATGTTGGTGTTCGTATGTTAGTCTGATGATTTTACTGATAGTAAACACTAATTTGTCTTTGATTGACAACATGATTTAACTATTTCCTTTAGTTGTTATTCAATTGGCTGTAGAAAACTGCAAGAGGTTGCGATTCTTGTATTTAATCTGTTGTAATAGCTCCTTCGTCTCCATGCCAGAAGGCCTTCATTTACTTTTAGGTTTCTGATAACTAAATGAGGGGCAATCCCTTTTATGCATGTATAAATAAGAGGAAGTGATGAAAGAAGTCAAAATTTAAAATACAAAAAACTGAGACCAGGTAGGAAGAGTCCAAAAAATCCAAAAAGGGTAAATGGCACTTACCCTCTCCCAGTGTTACCAGAAAACACTGATATCCTAGCGATATATGTTTTGGAACGGCGTTCCGGACATGTTACACTTCCTGTTCCAAAATGATGAATTTAGCTATATGATGCATTCTCATTTTTTTTTTCCTATTCATTTCCTTAGGCGTTACATAAAGAGGGAAAAAAGTAAATATAATGATCAAAAATTTACGGAGACTGGAGTTTAGCAGAAAAATATGCCAAAAAAAAAAGCTATAACTGTCCTAGAAATGTGTTTTTTTATGGTTAATTTGAAAACAATAGACTATATTTTTTTTGAATGTCAAACTGTTACAAGAAAATTGATCTAGAAGTACCTTAAGTTCTAATAGTGTAATTTATACAAGTATACCCCTAGCGTACCACATTTTAGAGCATATGGCCATACCCTGCTCCCGTTTCCGTTCCACGTACAGGAGCGATCCACATTCCAGGTGACATTGCCCTCTCCCGAGGTTTTCGAGTCAAGGCACCTAGACCCTTTACAAACTAGGCAGTGATGTTGCTTGCCATTACTATCCATGAAGAATATTCCATTATTAATGAGTTGTCTCAATAAAATGATTGTTATGACTTTTTATGTTAGGAGTTCATGACATTCTGTGGTGATAATTTTTATTAATTCAAGGCATATTTAATTTGTTTTAAAAAGTACTAATGCACTATGTATTCAATCTATATAAAATGTATACATATATAAGGCCTTTTATGAAGTTAATATAGTGATAATGGAATAAACTTAATGTATTCTAGTGGCAGGGGGATCCCCAACTTTTTTTTCAAACAAGAGGGGACTAAGCGCCTGATTCTAAAACCTTAGGGGAGGTTAGTGCAATCCACTTGTCAAAAAAAAAAAAAGTGGGGAGGTTAGTGCAATTCACCCAATCCACAATGGTGCAACCTTTGCCTCCCATGAAGCTAGGACCCACACGAACAGTGATCTGAAGATGAGGTTCATTGACAAAGCATCCTCAAAAGGAGTCATTTCCAAGCTATGTGAAAAATGAATTTGCCTGCTTGAAGGATATGTTAGGTTCATTTTGTCATATATGTTTTCTTCTGTTGTGATTGTAGGAGTCGGGAGTTTCTTTGGCAAGAAGGGCACACAGCTTTTGCAACAAAGGCAGAGGCTGATGCAGAGGTATGGAGTCTCTCAAATTTGCACTCTCTTTTAGTTGCACTGTTGGTGCCTTGCTATTGTTTTTGTTGGTGCTTCTCATCTTGTCTTTTGTAGTGGTTTGTTGAATTGGAAGCTTTATTTTTTTAACTGGACAATCGATGCTGGAATGTAATTATGAATGCTTAGGTACTTGAGATATTGAAACTATATAGTCGAATATATGAAGAATATCTGGCAATACCAGTTGTGAAGGGTAAGAAGAGTGAACTGGAGAAATTTGCTGGTGGCCTTTACACAACAAGCGTTGAGGTACTACATAAGTCTTCTATGGTTTGACATTCTTTTACCCTTCATATATTTTATCTTGTTTAGCCTTTTCCTTGGTGTTTTGAGTATATCATTTCAAATCATCATTTATTTTGCAATTGTTTCACAGGCCTTTATCCCCAACACTGGTCGAGGTATACAAGGTGCCACATCGCATTGTTTGGGTCAAAATTTTGCTAAAATGTTTGAGATAAATTTTGAGAATGAGAAGGGAGAAAAGGCTATGGTTTGGCAAAATTCCTGGGCGTATAGTACTCGAACGGTAACTCTCCTCCTTGTTTTTGCGTATGTAGAATACCATTCTTCAATAGCTAGTTCATTATCCTTTTAGATGTCTTGATATATCTTGTTTGATATCGATTTTGTGACGAAACATTATATTTGTCAGTGCTTAACTCTTTTCTTTTTTATGTATGTGTCAATATTTGATTACTTTGGTTGCTTCCCATAAAATTTTTGAAGCTAACAGCTGTTGGATGCCACTCTCAATTTACTGCAAAACTGAGCAGCATTCAGGGGTGTTTTTTTCAATTTGTATTCCATTTGTTATGCAGTTTTGTCCCAGAAATCCAATGTGGTTTTTTTTTTTCTTCTTTTGGTACTTATGCTTAGAATGGAAGCTAGCTTGCAGTTTTGTTGGTTCATGTTCTCTCTGTAGTTTTTTTTTTCCATGCATCTTTGCAGATTTAGGAGGCTGAATGGTGGCCATTATGTGAGCTAAATGGTGCTTGGTGCAAGCTAGTAATTTGAACTTTATTTCTTTAGATCATGCTCAAATTTGATTACTTAGTTTTTTTCCTGGTACCTTAGAGGGACATAGCCCTTGGGGATGGAGAGGGTGAGTCGAACCCATGATACAAGCATGGGTGGGTGCTCCACTACCACTGGGCTAACCCTTCTCTCTTACTGAAAGTTTTGACTATATTGTTTGCATTGTTTCTTAATCTTGGAAGTTATTTTATTGAAAAAAGCAAACACTGTACTTATCCTAAAAAATGTGCAAAAACTGCATCATTATGTTCTGTTTCAGAGTTCAAACCTTCTTGAGCTAGATTATTTGGAAAATGTTTTAGATACTCGTTAACTATAGATTATAGATCTTGAAAACAGCTTATCTTGTTTATAAATTGGTAAACCCCAGTCTAGCATTAAATTGTTGGCCAGAACACCAATCAGAAAATGCTTTCGCTGTTTAATTTCAATAGAGGGACATGTACCAAATTTTAGTGAACCATATTGCTATATTTAATAATAATTGAATTGCCACAACATGAATAGAGGTTCATAAAACCCAAGTAGTAAATATATTTCCTGAAGGGTTATTCTAGAGATCTACTGGTATTTTTCCATATAACACAGTGGCAACAAGGGCATTTTGCCTAAATAGTGCAAATTTTGAAGGAGCTAGAGGAGCTTATTTTTGAGATCCTTCATAAATGCAGTTTTTGGTCAGTGAGCTAAGCCTAAAAGATTGGTGTGTGTTGGACTTCTGTTATATGATTTTCTCTCACGGGTAATGTTCTTTTTCCTGTAGCATCTAGTTGTGGGTAAGTTTTGTTTCTCCTTTCTCTCTCTGTGTCAGTTTCTTAGCCATCTAGTTCTGGGGTAGTTTTTTTTTTCCACCTCTCTCTCTACTCATTCACACAGACCCACAAGTAAAACCATAAGAACATACTTTTTCATGTTAACTGCCATTATATCTGTATCTTCGTGGCCTTTTATTTCAGTAAGAGAGTGCTTTTAGAACTGACTACATGCCAATATCGGTTCCCTGTTTTACGAAGCCATTTTGTGGTCAGTAGTTTTTGTTTTTACTTTATGCTCACTATTTTTCAACTTCAGATTGGGGTGATGGTGATGGTTCATGGGGATGACAAAGGCTTGGTGCTGCCGCCTAAAGTGGCATCCATCCAAGTTATTGTGATTCCTGTGCCTTACAAAGATGCTGACACAGAAAAGATATTAGAGGCATGCAAAAAAGTCGTTGATACCTTGAGTGAAGCTGGTTTACGTGTTGAGGCAGATTGTAGAGATAACTATTCGCCTGGTTGGAAGTACTCTCATTGGGAAATGAAAGGTGTTCCGCTAAGGATTGAAATTGGGCCCAAAGACTTGGCTAATAATCAGGTATTCTGTCCTTTTCTGTTAGTTGTCTCTACTTTTCAATTATTTTGCTCAATTTTATTTCTATTACTTATACTATCAAGCTATATTGCCTGGACTCTTCTAAATTTGTAAAATACCCGTGTCGGAGACTCAATACTCAGACAAAGGTATGAAATATGTGTCCGATATGGCTAGTTGGATTTGTGTCTAACAAGTTTGTATAAGTAGTTGAGTTTACTATGGAGCTATACATAAGACTCATTTTATACATGAAACGCTATATTTCAGTTTGTTAACACCATTTTACTTTTAAAAAACAAAAGAAGTATTTAAAAAATATGAAATTTAGCCGTGTCCAAGTGTCCATGGACATGAATTTCGATGAATCCGACACTTAGACATGTACTGCACCTGACAGCAATACTTGAGAATAGGTAACATAGCTATCAAGTGTCGACTCTACCCTACACGGTGCCATTGATAAGAGGTAGTGATAGACCAAAACCAACCCTACCTATTGTCTTGGTGTGATGTTTGGATGATTTTCTAGCATAAGCAGTAATCTGACAGGAGATAGGAGGACCAAAGTTTTTACCCGGTAGGCATGTATAAGTTGATGGTGAAGAAGCGGTGTTGTTATTATATAACAAAATGCTTTTCCTGTTTTAATGGAAGTAATAACACTTTATTTGGTTTAAAAAATGAGCTATCTCATTATGCCTAACACATCCTAGCTCGACTGAGGTTTTGTTAGTCCTCTCTTGGTTCCAGATACTAGGCTTAGAGGCTTGGGTTTATGGAACAGTTTAAGGAAGTTAGTAATTGAACTATACTTATTCAGTTCCAGACATTGAAGAGTAGTAGTCATGGGTGAAGATTTCATCTGATGAGAAAGCACAGATACTTCTAAGAAGATGTTGTATCTGCCTCTGATCCAGGACACGACACTCGTCAGGCATGTCTCCAACACGTGTCAGACAAGCGTCCAAACATGTCCTATTATTTCTAAAATTCTTTAGAACCGAACACGTTTTAAACACTTGAGGGACACATGTGCCCATTGGTTAGACACATGAAACACATTATAAGTTTGAAAAAGAAAACTTAGGATCCAATAGTAAAATAAAAATAATGTGGATTTATACTAATTTGAATTTAAGTTATGAAAATGTAGTTTTTAATTATAGTTAGTGTTGTCTTGCAATTATTTCATTATCTTTAAGCAAAAATTCATATGTAGGACATATAAAAAATATATACAATATACATTTTTGTTGTGTCTCAGCTGTGTCGTGCCCTGCATTTTTTAAAAATTCTCATGTCCATAGTGTGTTGTGTCCTGTCTTGTATCCGTGTCCATGCTTGTTAGAGTAGAAGCCAAAGATCTCCATTTGTGCTTTTTTCAAATAACTAAACAATTTATTCCCCAATGTCTCTATTAAATCCCCTAATGAAGAAGTACTAAGTCAAAATATCTGAACATCTGTGAGGCTAAAGTTAATATATGGCAGCAGAAAAAATAGGCTTTAGAGGCTGATTTTAATATATAGACAAAAGGGAGGCAAAAAATATAGGTTTGTTGGGGTTTGTATGGGATAACAAGGTAGAGTTTTAGGGTTATAATTTAACAAGAATATAAGAAGAAGTTTTGGTTCTATGCAGGGGCTGCGAACAGTACCTATGAAACAGTAACTAGGCTAATTGTGCTCCTTTTGTGTTATCTAATTGAATGATTAAAAGGGAGAAGTGTTGAGCCTTATAAAGTAGATTTTAAGGCCATGTTTGAATCTTGGATTTGTTGAGGAAAATGATGAAAAGAGGGAAATGAAATTACTTGTGCCTATTTTTTTATAGGGTAAGTTGGTAACCAAAATTAAAAAAAAGGACTTCTTAAGAAATGCCTATTCATTTCCTTCATTTCCCAAACCCAACCAAACGGTAGCTTATAAATTTTTTTTTTGATAAGTAAATCACTTGTGTAGTAACAAAATCTCAAAAAGGGGGTGTAACCCGTTACAATCACCAGATAAAAAACCCCACTGGAAGGAATCCTCATTTCTCACAGGAAGGAAGTCCTTTCACAAGTGTAGAGGCAACCTCCAAACGAGTGGACAGAATAAAATCCATTCCCAGAAGCTTTTCACATCAATGTATCATCCCCTTCCCAACAATGGGGCAATCATACAACTTCCCCAACAGAGTTGTCATCGAATCAACGTCCCAATTCTATGAATTTCTCCCGAATTGTAGAGACCAAACTACCTCCCTAGAAGAAGGATAGCAAAGAATTTAGATTCTCTTGTTTCATTTTCCTTTCCTTCTCTTTTCCCTTGACAAACCTAAGAACCAAATGAAGTGTTAATGATAGGGAAAAGGGTGAATCAAATCTATATTTGGAGTTATTAAGCATCAAACAACATAAAATTAAGAAGAAGCAGAATAAGAAAATAGAAGAAAAGTCTAGGCGTTGCACCTAGGGTTATAATTGTACCACAATCCTAAAGAAGTTTCAGAAGCTGCAAAAATTCTCTAAAAACACATTCTCCATTGAATTAGAAGTATTACATTGGATGCCTAAGAACTCCTAATTCTAGTAAGACTCAATTTTCTATCTAGGAAATGAGATTTTGACTTCTGTAATCTATTTAATCTTACTAGAAACCATATGTGAAGATCTAGTACTATTACGTGATGTTGACTACGACTCATGAGGGACCCTTATGGCCTATGTCCAGAAAATTCAGAAATTACAAAAATACTCCTAACCTATCAAAGTTCATGATTGTAGAAAACTGATCATATCAAGACCTAACCTTAATAATCATAAAATAGGACTCAACCATGACTAAAAACTTGAGTATGCATGGTTCCCATAGGTATTTCCTTGAAATCATGCAAAATCGCAAATTTTGTTGCTTCTTTTAATTTATTGTTCCTTGAACTTCTCATGGTCTGCATCAGGGGTGCAAGGGCTTTAAATGGTTCGGACATTGTAGAAAACCTCCTTGCTAACAAATGGAATATGAGTTTACAGCAGACTCTGCGAGAGGCCAATATATGTGCAAGTTTCCTAGTAAATGAAGCTCCCCTTTCAAGCTCATGATTCTACTTCCTTATTAGGAAGCTAATCTTTCAAGTTCAAAAGTCTGCTTCTTCCAAGACCCGCTGACTGGTGTTATTATGGTTTGAAACCAGATGGGAATCACATGTTTCTCAATTTGTTAAATTCAGAATGAAAATAATGTAGTCAAAATGTCACAGGTTAAGTTCACATTGTTAATTGTAGCACATTTTGCTTGATGATGTTATAATGGTTTTGGCGTAAATGGCTTAGTGGATTCAGAGGAAGATTAATAAATGTTTTAAATTTGGTGTTAGGTTCGTGCTGTTCGCCGTGACAATTCAGCAAAGGTGGATATTCCTGTGGATGAAAGCTTGGTTCAGCGAATAATGAACACGTTAGCTGATATTCAACAAAGTTTGTTTGATGTTGCAAAGCAAAAACGAGATACTTGTATTAAGGTTGTAAAGACATGGGATGAATTTGTGGAAGCACTTAACCAAAAGAAAATGATCTTAGCTCCTTGGTGTGATGAAGAGGTAAGGCATTTATTGTGGTTAAATTTATGCTGAGAGTGTATAGTGTATTCACTATTAGCATCTGTGAGTAGGCTTCTGTTTTCTTGATACTTCTAGCCACTGTACAATTTGAGGCATTATTGATTTTTCATGATATTACTCTTCTTGTTTCCTGTCGTTGGTTACCATAGTTTTCTTTATATCTAGGAAATGATGTTTTCCTAGGCTCACGGATTTTTTACTTGCCTGTCTGCTCTTTAATTTTGTTTCTGTAATTTATTATTACCATATATCTTCTATAAAGGAAGTGTGTTACATTACTGTAATAAGCTATTAGTATACGTCGTCTTTGGTACTTTTTGAGTCTCTGGTTATTATGTGTGATTTGTGTTCTGTAGGAAGTAGAGAAGGATGTGAAAGCACGAACAAAAGGCGAGATGGGAGCTGCTAAGACACTTTGCTCTCCATTTGACCAGCCAGAACTCTCTCCAGGTACTTCCATTAGTTGCACATGAATTTTATGTATATTATTTTTGTTCAGATCTTCCTTAACTCTGCATGCGTGCCCCATGGAGAAAGGGTTGTTGTTATGAATAGCATTAACTTCAAAAAGGTATCAACCCATACAGCCAAACAAGACAAGAATAAAATACAATAAATGAACTACTAACTACATAAATCCCCAGCAGCCCAACTAGCACATAATGGAAGTATTTGAGGACATCTTTGGCCAAGTGGCTTCTTTTATGAGCTCTTTTTGACATTCTACTAATTTCTTTTAAGTTGATGTCCATTTCATTAACTTCAGCTGCCACTTCTACAAAATATCTACTACTTGTCCAATAGCAAAAGCATTAAAGACTGTCTATTGTATGAGAGCTCCTATATTATGATGAACAACGTACAGTGAGCATCCACACAAGACTCATTTTCTCAATGTACAGAGATGCTTGCACATGTAGAAAGCAATTATGCTCTCACAGCCTATTATGATAGTTGTAGTGACGCATTTGCACTGCTTTTGGGATTTTTTTTAATTAAAAAAACTAGAAATTGAGTGTTATTTACTCGAGATAAAAAGCAAAATGGGTTTACAGGATCTGATTTGTTTTGTTCTTTGGTTTATGAAGTTATAGTCTACTCTTTTCAGTGCTTGAAACCAAGGCCAGTTAATTGTATTTTTTTTTTATTATTTGAGTAAGTTAACAGTGTCTTCTTCTATGAGTGTGAGCTTTTTTTAGAACTTCATCAGAATATTAAATTGATGCATTGAAGAATTTTTCATTATAAGGAACATTGGGCATATGTTGCATAATGACACTTTTTTGTCCTTGGACACTGAATGTTCATTTTCCTTTGCAGGCATAACATGATAGATATTAGTTTCTATAAGGTTCTATGTTGCATTCATGAATCAATATAGATACAAAACAACTCAATGAACTGTCATGTAGTGTATGTCTGTACTCTGTTGTGTATGTCTTTGCACACACATATCTATCTATATGTTTAAACCCTAATTTAGTGTTCATCTGAAAGAAAAATAATTTGACTCAAAAAAATTTTTATTAGTAAAATATTTGAGATTTTTCATGGCAATGAACAAATAACTGTTGTTTATTCTTTTTTCAAGTCAATTGACATCACTGGTTTGTCCCTTCTTCAAACTATATATAACTTTTTTGCACTTAATGATTATTCTTTCAATGTATCTTAAAAATTTGTGTAACTTACTATACACTCCAACTGAAATACAGAAAATAATATATGGTATTGAATTTGACATCTATGGCTGGGACACGTGCTGCTATCAAGAAAAGCTTTGCTCTCACTTGCGCAATTTTAATGCCCCTTTCCATCTGTTGAAATACTCATGCAATTGCCCTAGAGAAGTTTAACCAACTATGAGAAACCTTGTCAGATAGCCATATCACATCCTGTTTTTAACCTTTTCATCCTGATCTCCGACAAATGCTAATTTTTCGACCTATATTGAGCAGCAATTAAGATTGAGCTTAATCTAGTTTGTGCTGCTTCAAGGTATTGAAGTTTAATAGCTCTACTACCACCTGAAGTACGACAACACAATTTTCTTCTCGTCTGCCTTTGCTCAGATTTTCTGGTGGTATTATTGCCACCTGTGTGTGTGTGTGTGTGTAGTTTAGTGTGAGGTTAACTGGAAATTAGTTGGGCATGTAGTTACTTGCAGAATTCATTTTTCCATAGCTCTTGTCTTTGAGGGAATGATTTCTGGACGGGTTGGTGGATTGTCCAGACCCTTCTAGAAGTCTAGAAGAAATGAAGTGCTTGGGCTGAAATTATCCTTGGAATTATTGACTGGTGGTATTGTTG
The DNA here is from genome assembly GCA_033060915.1 of Euryodendron excelsum. NCBI lineage: Eukaryota > Viridiplantae > Streptophyta > Magnoliopsida > Ericales > Pentaphylacaceae > Euryodendron > Euryodendron excelsum. The sequence goes on from CM065399.1 coordinate 32,237,632, forward strand.
TTGTAGCCACCACGACCACCCCCCCTTTCTTTTTTTGGTGTCAGCCTCAATTTCCATCTTTCTGTAGTTGATGCTATTCAATGGCCATGTGTGAACTTGTTTGAAAGTGGTGTATAATTACAAGATAGGAAATTGGTTGTCATCCTAAAACTTGAATCTAATGCTTATGCAGGGACTATTTGCTTTGCCTCTGGGAAGCCTGCAAAGAAATGGACCTATTGGGGCAGGAGTTACTAATCAGATGCTAATGTGTGAGTGCAATCATTCGGGTGGATTTTTATGTTTTTGGGTCTGTCTACCGCTTAATTGCAGCCTTCTTCGCTTCAGAAGGGAATCCTTTGATTGTGGAGCTACTAGAAGTGCTTATATGATGCTGCAATTTTGCTAGTTCAAATGTCGATTTCTTGAACTCTATAAATACATTCCCTGTTTGGTCATCAGATTTCAAGTTTGAAAGATAGCAATATGGGGAGAATGTCATGCATGACGCGAAGGACTTTGAAATGAAATGCATTGTTCAATTCCATTGTCGATTGTTGGAGTATGGTCTGTCATGATATCAACTGTTTCTTGAGTTGTTGGGAAGACTAAATTTAAATCAAAAGATTTTGCAATTTAGAGTAAAACCATGTTTGCATGCAGTATGCTATTTTATTTGGAGTATATGTGCTAGGTTGTTTCTTCAGGCTTGAGTATTACTAATCAATTGCCGCTGCTGTTGTTTGTGATATTATTTTCGATAGCAAAATCAGGAGTCAACATTCAATCTCTATCATGAGGTTGATTAGATCTGTGATTTCAACTGTTGCTTGCCAGTTTTAGAATCTGGAAGTTATCTAACTGCTGCTTTCTGTGCTATTTGGCTGCACTGTACAACACGCACAGGTTTAGCCATCTCGCGGAGATCACAGGTTAAGCATCATTTAATAGAAGTGGTATTGAGGCTTTCTAAATAACAGACTAAAGTGGGGACATGGCAGCTTTCAGCTATAGTTCTGCGCAAACTAACTAACTAACTATTGTTTTCCCTACAATTCATTCACTTTCCGCGTGTCTCCCAAATATGGCAGGCGGAGACATTGTCTTTTTGATAGATAGATTACACGTCTCTACAATGAAGCATGGTCTCCTTAAGTCACATTTTCACGTTTTCTAATCTTGTGTTTAGAACCTGGATTTATCAAGAATGGAAAAGCAAAATAAAATGAAGAATGATACTACCTTCTATTTTTTTGTTTTTTTTTTCATCACCAAATTCTTGATTCATAAACAGCCTAAATAAATTTTAGAACCCCATGAAAAAATGATGATAATCATATTTATTTAAACATCACACTCTCATTGCAAGACATAACATAAAAGTTAACTCTTCTTCTACTTTCCATAGTGTATCGCACTGAACGTTATTTGTCATGCGGATAATATTGCAAGAGGATATCCAGAACAAACCCCACTCAAATTTTTGGCCCCCCCAACTAAACATAGGGTAGTAATGAGTCAGATCCATCATGAACATTCCTTATTGGACACTAGTGTACATGATTCTAAAGGATTCATATACCACTGCAGTACTGCTATTGTCATTATTAAGTGTAATATGATTCTAAAGGTCCTTCCCATTATTAAGGTTCATGCATTTGTCCACATGAAACAAACTGAGTGTATACATAAGCAATTTTACTAGACATAGGTGTATAAGATTCTAAAGGTGCATAAGCTCCCAGCAAAATAAGGTCTAAAATTTACTAATACAACACTGTTGCTGCTGCTAGTACTACTACCGATAATAATATTAATAATGTGTTCTTATTCCTAGATGGTATTTTATATTTCGTTCTAATTTAAAAAAAAAAAAAAAAAGAGGCAAAACTAAGATATATGCACAATTCTAGATACATGATAACATAATCATTTGGCTACGTTATCACATGTTAGGATGAAAAATCAAAATTATGCTATTTCGCTAATCTCTCATACACGGGACCATTTTGACAAACATTAACAATCAAATATTGTTCTTTGTGTAATGTCATCAAATTAAAATATTACTTTAAAAACAAATTTTCTTAAAATATACATATCTGTGTATGTGCGTGAAGGTTCTTTTTTAAAAGAAATTGACAAATTCACATCCCTTTTTGAGGATCCATTAAAAAAAAAAAAAAAGGAAGACCTTGAGAGTTGAGATCATATATTTTTTTATGCTTCTTTTTTTTTTTTTCGGGTGGGGGGGAAATAACTTTTTTCAATGCTTATTTACCTTTTCAAGTAGAAAGTGTCCAATCATTTTTCTTAAATGACAGTAAAACAAAGCATAAGAATTTTGCTACGTATTATTTTCAGTAGAAGAGTGTGTAGAGAATAGAGATGACAATGTCTTTGCTGGGTTTGAGTTAGAAGCACATTTCCAGTTTCCACTGCGTGTTGCTGAAAGGGACTTTGATATGAGCTTGTTTCTATTTACAACTTGAAACTTCCATTGACAACCTTAGCGATGTGAAAAGAAAAACGAAAAATACATTAAAAAGGATGTTTGGGTTGGTCCCAAATTACGACAGAAGAACCCCTAACCATCGCATTTATAGACTATAACACATCTGTTTTTTGGCCAGTTTCCCTGACTAAGGTGTTTTACAATCTTAATTCCACAGGTAAGGCGTGTTTTAAGGTAATGCCCAAAAGCAAGTTAAACGCCAATTGAATTGGCGGTTTTAATCAATTGGCGATTTCTTAAAACCGCCAATCCAATTGGCGGTTTTATTCTATTCATATCAGTAATCATATCAGCAATTTCCCTAAGCAATTCGAAACCCATAACTTCCAAACCGGGAACCCGATTGACGTGCCGTCAACTCCCACACATCACTCGTGTCACACCGGTGCCTCTCGTCAAGTTTCGCGCTCTCCGGAGCCTTTCTCGCCATTTTGGTACCCCAATGGCCGAGTTAGCAAAACTCCGAAAACACAAGTTCCGGAATTCCGAAACTTTGCATAACTTCCAAACCGGGAACCCGATTAACGTGCCGTCAACTCCCACACGTCACTCGTGCCACACCGGTGCCTCTCATCAAGTTTCGCGCTCCCCGGAGCCTTCCTCGCCATTTCGGTATCCCAATGGCCGAGTTGGCAAAACTCCGAAAACATAAGTTCTGGAATTCCGAAACTTTGCATAACTTTCAAACCGGGAACCCGATTGACATGCCGTCAACTCCCACACGTCACTCGTGCCACACCGGTGCCTCTCGTCAAGTTTTGCGCTCCCCGGAGCCTTCCTCGCCATTTCGGTACGCCAATGGCCGAGTTGGCAAAACTTCGAAAACATAAGTTCTGGAATTCCGAAACTTTGCATAACTTCCAAACCGGGAACCCGATTAACGTGCCGTCAACTCCTACACGTCACTCGTGCCACACCGGTGCCTCTCGTCAAGTTTGGCGCTCCCCGGAGCCTTCCTCGCCATTTCGGTACCCCAATGGCCGGGTTGGCAAAACTCCGAAAACATAAGTTCTGGAATTCCGAAACTTTGCATAACTTCCAAACCGGGAACCCGATTAACGTGTCGTCAACTCTCACAAGTCACTCGTGCCACACCGGTGCCTCTCGTCAAGTTTCGCGCTCCCCGGAGCCTTCCTCGCCATTTCGGTACCCCAATGGCCGAGTTGGCAAAACTCTAAAAACATAAGTTCCGGAATTCCGAAACTTTGCATAACTTCCAAACCGGGAACCCGATTGACGTGCCGTCAACTCCCACACGTCACTCGTGTCACACCGGTGCCTCTTGTCAAGTTTCGCGCTCTCCAGAGCCTTTCTCGCCATTTCGGTACCCCAATGGCCGAGTTGGCAAAACTCCGAAAGCATAAGTTTCGAAATTTCGAAACTTTGCATAACTTCCAAACCGGGAACCCGATTAACGTGCCGTCAACTCCCACACGTCACTCGTGTCACACCAGTGCCTCTCGTCAAGTTTCGCACTCCCTGGAGCCTTTCTCGCCATTTCAGTACCCTAATGGCCGAGTTGGCATAACTCAGAAAACATAAGTTCCGGAATTTCGAAACTTTGCATAACTTCCAAAACGGACCATGTTCATCAGTTCCGCAATGCCAAATATGATCCAAGCTTATATATATATATTATATGAAAACATAATAACTAATTTTACATTATACTGAAATAAAAAGTACACCAGGCTTTATGGACCATGTTCATAACAACATAGCGGTTTGCCAGCAACGCTAAGACTACTTGGTAGATAGTTTTGAAAGTCATCGTCACCTTCTTCTTCTGAGAAGTCTGAAAGTTCTGGGTCAGAAACTAGCAATGGATCTTCAACGATTTCTAATATTCGTTGTGTTAGATCACCACAATGTTCCTTTGCTTGCTGTGTAAAATGATATCTATCCAACCTTCGTTGCATTTGATCAATCTCGCGTTCAAGTGCTTTTATGACCTTGCTGTTACCTGATCGTCTATTGAACAACTTAGCTGAACGGGCCTTTGGGACACGAAAGCCATGCCATCGGCAATACATCTCTTGTTCACATCGTTTATCGAACAAGTCTTCCCACGGCGACCTTATGCATTGGGAGTCAGTCACCCCGTGGGGTGGAGCTAAGGACACAACACCAATGAAGATGTGGCTGACCGGACCCATCGTATCGTGCATTAGGATTGGTTTGTTAAGAAAACAACGCTTTCGGCCATACCATTTGTTACCGACTGGGTCCGTGTATGTATGCACCATATGGATGGGTGAGGATTGGTTTTCATTTGTGTCGCCGCTTCGAGCCGAATGACTACACGTGAAGAGTTCAGGACATGCCTTTACGTGAAGCTAATGCACACTTTATATTGAAATGACGCATCATCTCGTGCAGCCTTCACGTGAAGGGTTCAGGACATGCCTTCACGTGAAGCTAATCCACGCTTATACAAAAATTGATACAAAAACGTATGAACTACAAAATTTGATACATCCATAAACACGGGATACCAGAAATAACCATAATATTCGATTACATCAACAAATGTTCGACAACTTCCTGAAAATGTACCTAATACAAAACCCATACCATCAAGTACTATACATGACCACCTGTATCACATGGGGGTGGCCTCCTCTCTCGTCTCGACTTACGGGTAAAGACCCGTGTGATACTCCGTAATCTCGACTGAGATGGCTCTGCCTGGGTGATCTGTGAAACGCCCTCAGGAGGTATATGCTGATGTGGGTCAATGGTAGGGCCTACGTCGACTGTATCAATAAGAGGCCCCATGCTAACCTGAGTGAGCTGAGATGACCCATCTACCTGTGATGGTGGTATGGGATGTGTAGTCTCGGATGGCACAGTAGATGGACCGTGACCCTGGGTGTCCATGAAAGGCGTCTCTATACGGTACCCTTCAGGTAATAATGGATCGAAAAGTGCATGAAATCCCATATCATCTCCGACGGGGGAGGAACTAGATCGCTGGTCATAAAAAACAGGAGAAACGTCGTGGTGGGGTGCAGTGCGACGAGGTCTCACCTCGCAACTGGTCGCATATGATGATGAGGGTACATATCGAGGGTCACTATGATATGTATATACTGGCATACTCGGTGTGACATGTGATGTAGGTGTCTGGATAGAGGCTGGCTGGCCAACTGAGTGCTGTGCCTGCGAAACTGAGGGCTGGGCAACTGAGGGCTGTGCCTGCGAAACTGAGGGCTGGGCAACTGAGGGCTGGGCCTGCGAAACTGATGGCTGGCCAACTGAGGGCTGGGCCTGCGAAACTGATGGCTGGGCCTGCGATATGCGCTGCTGCTCACGTAATATGTCTAGTGACTTGGTACACAAGTCACGAGCCCTATACATGTCCTCTAGTGCCGGCTCAGTCCCAAACCCATATATAGCACGATCTATAAGATGATGCACGGTCGTGAAATGACGGGTCTGCAAAATGAAGCATAATTTTTATGTCCCTTTACCAATTTAACTTTATTAGCCATTTTAATTTTTTTATTCATCAAATATTTTTAATGTAAATATCTCATTGATTAATTTTTGTATTTTCCACACAAATCGAACAATTGCAAGAGAGGTGCTTATATATTTTTCATAGAAAGAGTAAAAGAGTGGTTAGTTTCATTTTGCCCTATATTTTTTTAAACAACAGTTATGTTGACAATATTGTTGAAATTATAAAATCTTAGGCGTTTGTCATACCTAATAAATTTAAAGCTAATCAAAAATTAAGATAAACATCCCACTAAACACTCAAAACTATACTAATTTTTTTTAGAAACGAGTACATACAAAAATGTATATAGTATGAATGATTATGGAGAACATGAAATAAATTTTCTTAAGGAAAGTAGAATCAATAATGCACATACCAGTGGTTCTAGTATACATAATGCACATATTGCACATATAACAAAATAAAATCAAGAGTAATACATACATAATGCACATATTCGCTTATAAAAGTTGAATAAAAACAAAAAAAATAAACATACCAGTGGTTCTAGTAGCTTCACCCACACTCGGAGTACGAACTTGTGAACGAGCGAGAGAATGAGAGAGAGGCGAACGAGAGAGACAGAGAGAGAGGCGAACGAGAGAGAGACAGAGAGAGACACAGACGGAGGCATAAAGATGAATGAGGGAGAGAGACAACGGGCAGATGAGAAAATTCGAAGGAACTGAGAGAAGAAAGGAGCTAGGGTTTTGTGGGTCAAAAAACCGTCAATTGAATTGACGGTTTTAATGAAATCGCCAATTCAATTAGCGATTTCATAAAACCGTCAATTCAATTGGCGATTTCACTAAATCGCTAATTCAATTAGCGATTAACTTGCATTTTAGTATAAAGTTAAAACACACTCCAATTGTGGAATTATGTTTATAAAAAACATGTGTTAGGAAACTCGCCCTGTTTTTTCGTTTTTCTCTCTGCTATCAGCTTTCTTTGTACTATGACGCTTACTAGAAATGGACGGATATGGAAAGCCTCTTACCTCCTTCCTTATCAAATCGATAAGCTCTATTATATATATATATATATATATATCTACTTCTATACATGACTACTAGTACTACTCTAGTATAAAGCAAGTATTGCAGGACACGACTCTTTTGGCCTCCTGCTGGAAATTACTTGGTGGCTTCCTTTCCTGAACTAAAAATGGCTAAATTGGTCGCTGGACATCAGGTTGTCTTGTCCATGACAGTTGCAGAATAATAGCTAGACAAACACAATAAATAGCCCAGTAGAAAGGGAGAGGGAGAGGGAGAGGGAGAGAACAGCTCTGGCCTTGAAACCAAAACAGCTGCTGTTCTGATAAATGGGATCTCTCTCTCTCTTTCTCTCTGTATTGATGGAATACTCTGATCAGTCTCAGGCTCTGGCTCTGATTCTGCTCTAGAAGTCGTTAAGCTTAAGGTATGAATTCCCATCCTCCACCTCCCATAATTATCATAATCACCCGCATACTCTGTAAGTTTATGTGATCTATACACATGGGTTTTGCCCGATCAACTTTTTTTGTTTCTCTTGTATACTTCTCAAATGGGTTCATGACAGTTTTATAGGTGTTCCGTATAGTTGGAAATCCATAGTGAGAAAACGATACAATTGAATACAATGAACCTCCAGTGACTAACTTAAAAACGCATACTTGAGAACTGAAAACTTGTTATAAATCTTTTCCTTTTGGCTATTATATATATAACTTGATAGCAGAGAAATCAGCTTAACTGTTTGTCAAAAGGTGTGAGAGAGAGGCCTCAATTGCAGGCTTCTGTATTCAGTTTGGTAGAGTTTTTTTTGCACGTCCGATGAATTATTCCATCTATTTTGATTTTCTTTTTTGGTATGAAACCAGAGAACTTGTGAGAATGGGGATAAAACTTCTATTAGTTGTGATCTGCTTGTCGGATTTGGCTTTTATCTTCGCTTTCAATGTTTCCTCTGATGGGCTAGTGAGAATTAGTCTAAAGAGGCGGAGTTTGGACCTTAACAGTATAAACGCTGCAAGAATAACAAGAGGAGAGGTTTTATATTCCAATGGTCTGCTCGATACCAATAGAAATGCTGACTATTTGAAAGAAGATGTCGTATATTTGAGGAAATCTTTGGACACCCTATATTATGGAGAGATTGGCATTGGTTCACCCCCACAACACTTTGCTGTTGTCTTTGATACCGGCAGTTCCAATCTTTGGGTTCCATCTTCAAAATGCCATTTTTCTGTAAGTTCTACCGTGAGTGCAAGTGTTGTCACACTTTTTGGTTATATAAATTGAATTGTAATGCAGTAACTCCATGCAGATTGCTTGCTATATACATTCTAAGTTCAGGGCAAGGCTATCTAGTACATTTACCAAAATTGGTACATTACGAAGAAACCCTTGATCTTTCGTGAGTATATGTTTTTCTGTATATGCAATAAAGCTTCTGGTGCTTCTGCTTATGGAACCGTAATCAGGTTCTTGTTCGGTTCTTGATATAGGAACATCTTGCAAAATCCGTTATGGTTCCGGATCCATCCATGGCTTCTTTAGCCAAGATAACGTGAGAGTTGGAGATGTTGTCATCAAAGATCAAGTGCGTGGTTTTTGTATTAAATTTATGCTATATAATTATTCATGTCATGGCTGCAGTGATTCATGACATGTATAAACATAATTCTTCAGGTGTTCACCGAGGCTACAAGGGAAGGCTTATTTATGTTCTTGCTTGCACAATTTGATGGGATACTTGGACTTGGGTTTCAGGACATTTCAGTTGGGCAAGTCACACCAGTGTGGTTAGTTCTTTTAGTATCTGCCTATTAATTTGATAGTTTTGGCATCACATGATCTAATTTGCTACTTAATGAATGAAGAAAGAAAAATGATGTCACTGTGTCTGGCTTTACCCTTCTTTGCTTTGTATTGCTTGAAACAAGACTGTGCTTGGGTTCAGGTATAATATGGTTCAACAAGGTCTTGTGAGTCAGCAACTGTTCTCTTTCTGGCTGAATGGAGATTCAAAGTCAAAGGTAGGAGGTGAGATTGTCTTTGGTGGTTTCGATTGGAGGCATTTTTGGGGTGACCACACTTATGTCCCAATCACCCAAAATGGTTACTGGCAGGTATATGAAAATTGAAATTGAAATTTGTATATAATTGAATAATCTAGTTTATTCTTCTGCTAAGTCAAGACAGTTGATAATTAATATTTAACCATAACCTTTGCAGATTGAGGTAGGTGATATTCTTATTGCAAGCAATTCAACAGGTGATGTCATTACGTTTTAAACTCATGCCATACTTTACTCTTTAATTCCTCTCATTTAATTTTGAACAAGTTTTTTATTCTAAAAGATATAGTTTGAGGAATCGTATGTAACAGTTGAGGTATTTGCAATACTCTTCCTGGTTTGCTACTTCAGGCATTCTCTTCCTGGTTTGTACACCCTAACAAACCATTTTGTTCGTTTTGTGGAAAAAACCAAGGTTGAATAAAGAGGAGAGGAGAGGAGAGGAGAAAAGAAGAAAGGTTTGCAAAATTTTCATTAGTCTGGTTACAGAGAATCAAGAAGAGGAAAGAAAGCGAGAAAGAAACAAGATAGGTTGAATAAAGAGGAGAGGAGAGGAGAAAAGAAGAAAGGTTTGAAAATTTTCTTCAGCTTGGTTACAGAAAAGCAAGAAGAGGAAAGAAAGAAACAAACAAACAAGATAGGGCATGCTATCTAAAGACATATTCTATCTTCTAATCACCCCATTTTTCTTTGTTCTCGATATTAAACGAACCAAACAGTGGGAAAAAGAAGATCTTTAGAAGTGTCTCTTCTTTTCTACTTTGCACTAACCAACAATGGAACTTTAAATGGTGAAGAAAATCTGAAGTGGGGTCCGAATCTATTTGTAGATTTTCCTCTGTAACCCTTGAGTTACTCATCCTACGTATTAAGCATTTGCCAAACATTTTCAGGTTTTTGCGAGGGTGGCTGTGCTGCCATTGTGGATTCCGGGACATCCTTTATTGCAGGTCCAACTGTATGTGTTCATCCACCTTGCAATCTTAATCAAACTAAGATTAATGGTTTTTCTATTTTATTTCTTCCCCTTTGTTTCTTTCTTCTAATCCATCTCTACTAGCTCTGTTTTTAGACTATAGTGACTCAAATCAATCATGCCATTGGAGCAGATGGTATTGTAAGTTTGGAATGTAAAAATGTTGTTTCCAAGTATGGAGATCTGATATGGGAAATTTTAATATCAGGGGTTAGTTTCTTTACTTCAATTTTATCTTAATACTTTGTTGATATATATATATATATATTTTTTTTGAGTTGATGAAAGAATATCTCTTGCATTTCGCTTCCCTTGCTGCCAGTTACAACCCAAAACAGTATGTGTCGACATTGGACTGTGTCTGTATAATGGATCTCACTATACCAGGTTAAATCATTTTTTTTCCTTTTCCTTTTTCGCTTTTGGGGGGATATTTGGAATTGAATGTTTACTCTCTGTTTTGGTAACATGAACCAAATCTCAATTTATGCAGTACTGCTATTGAAACTATGGTAGAACGTCAAAGCACAAACGGGTTATCAGTTGATAAGAGTGCTCTCTGTACTTTCTGTGAGATGACTGTTTTCTGGATCCAGATGGAACTGAACAAACAAAAAGCAAAGGAAAAAGTGTTCAAATATGTCAATGAGGTGATATTTTCTTCGTTTTCCTAAGTATTTCACATTTTTGGTCCCAAATCACATCAACAAAATACCAGTGATACTAGACCTAACAATTATACTTTTCCTGTGTTGAAGCTGTGTGAGAGGCTCCCAAATCCTACGCGAAAATCATTTATTGACTGTGATGATATCGGCACCCTGCCATATGTTTCATTCACCATTGGAAATAAATCCTTCCCCCTCTCTCCAGAACAGGTGTCTTTTCTTTCTTAGTTTACTCTCCCTAACCTTGTTCCTTAATGAATTTATTGGAATATTGAAGAAACTAAAGTTTTAGAGACCAACACCACCAAAAGTAGCATTTTCTTTTTTTTTTTTTTGGCTGGATTTCACAATAATAATCAAGCCTGTCATTGCGAAACACAATTATCAAGCCCAACAGTTTTTTTCCTCCTTTTTCTCCCTGAATTGGAGCTAAGTAGCTTTAAATATATATTTGGGCATATTTACTTCTGTTTGTGTTCACTTTTTCAGTACACGATCAAAGTTGAAGAAAGCAGTTATACTGTATGCCTTAGTGGTTTCGTTGCTTTGGATGTGCCTGCCCCGCAAGGCCCACTCTGGTATGTCATTCTAATTTTTTGTCAGGATCATGATTCATGACTAGTATTTTATGCATCTGTCAGCAACTTCATGTTGTAAGCATATGTCTATGCAAGACCATACTACATAAATCTTGATTTGTCAGCAATTAGTGACAGTGATTTCCAAAAATTTTCATGAATGACATACAAGTGTTTTTTTGCATACATTGCATTCAGGGTTCTTGGAGATTTGTTCCTTGGAGCATACCACACAATATTCGACTTTGGTAATCTTCAAGTTGGATTTGCAAAAAGTGCTTAGTACTCCTTCAAGCAGGATCTTGTGAGTTGTGAATGCAAGGTGCTATTGGGTAGACATTGTAAAGAGATGTTTATTGGTGCACTCAATTGTGCATTAGTATATATTGCATCTTTCCTGTTTCTTCTATTTTTTTTTTTTCTATGGGAATTTTGGTGCATAAGGCTTTTTGTAACAGTAATTGACCTGTGAATTAAAATGCTTGTTATCCTTTGCATGGAGATGCAAGCATTCCTGATACTCACTTTTGGTTTCTTGGTCCAATGGTGAGATATTCACACAATGTGGGGTGGCCCTCCCCTTGCTTCATCATAAACCCCCATTTCAAAAGAAGACATGATTTGATCATTCCAAGTCTGTAATACCACCAGAAGGGACTTCACTAACTAAGCTACCTGGAATCTTTTCCATTTTTCATCATGATTTAGAGAAGACAATCTCCACAAAAACAATAACAAAATGATAGTAACAGAACCCCTAATGGTGGATTGAAGAACCACTAGTGATGATTTTGAATAAAAATTTTGTTAGAATGGAATTCTCTGAAAATACATATATAACGTAATCTAAGATGTTATCACCGGTTTAAATACCTATATCACATAATCTAAGATGTTTTCACTGGTTTTGTAGCACATGGGTATGTTGGTAAGAGTTTCCCGTCCAACATATTTAATCTTTGACACAATTCAAGCTCATGAATTTTGCTCTTCTATCTGTGACACTATGCTAAATTTCTCACAAGAACATCAAGCAACAGAAATTGGCAGACAAACCTCAAGCCCCTCTTCCAGCTGTGACAGCCCCCACAGGAAGCCACCGAAGAGAGAGAAAAAAAAAAATACAAAGGAAAAAAGAAACAAGAAAGGCTTGAAATAATAAAGACAACATTTCACCTAAACCTTCTTATTCCTGTAGGGTAAAAAGTCAAAGAACTACGTGTGAGCTCCAGTAAAGGACCCTTTAAGAATGGAGTTGATGACTGTTGTCCAACTATTCATTTTCTTCTTATTTTTCCACAAAGCTGTATAATTTTATGGAACAAACTGTTTTTTGACTTTCACGCATGGGCTCATTTTCTTATAGCTGCAGCTCTTCTAATTTGAATGCATTTCAGAAAACATATAAAAGGTTTCGAGAACTAATTTGCAAGACGAAGTAGTGCTAGACTGAGGAAGTTGTGGTGATCCAGGTATTTCCTACATACTAGGGCTAGAAGAAAGAATATTACTATTATGCATCTTGCTGCTGCTGCCGCTGCTGCCGCTAGGGCTGCAGTCGTTGCTGCTAAGGCTCGCTCCAATTATTGATGAAATGGCTGTCAGGCTGTAGCCAGTGCTGCTGTGAAACAAGCTGGGTCAGTGGCAATAGCAGCAGTAAGTGTCTCCACCACGGAATTGGAAGGGTGCTTATGACGTTGTATGTGCATTGGTATCATCATTTGCATCTCATGAGATTGGATGTATATAGGATGCTCTATGAGTTGTGGGCTATCATGCAAAGGCAAAGGGAACGATGGGCAGACCAATGAGTGTTGTCGATGAAATTGTTGGGGAACTGTGGCATCTGGGGTGCGAGTTAAGTCCAGTGTGATGGTGGGAAATGGTGCAGAAGTACTAGATACAACAGTGGCCACATTGGAGGCATAAGATAGTGACGGAAAGAAGACTGGATTTGTGAGGCCACAATTGCTACTGCTGGTTGATCCAGAGAGGAGCATAGTTGCTGCTGCTGATGTAGTGTTAGCTAGTGCTATTGCTGCTGCTGGGAGAGGGTGGTTATGGTTTCCTTCGTAGGTAGTAATGAGAATGGTCTTGTCCTCTGCACTTCTTTGCACCTGTTGTAATGTGGGCCCTAATAAAGTAAGGACGATTTATAACCTTTACTATAGCAGTCAGGAGAATTTTTGAGAGTTAACACGTATGTGAGTAGATGGCTTAATATTTGCTAGATATTGGAGAGCATGTTGTCACATACAGTCGTAATTTGCATATGTAAAGAATTAGGATCAACGTACTCTCCAATGGAAGATACAGGTGGAATTAGTATATCACTAGTGGAAGTAAAACAAAAATCTTAAATTTCGCTCACTTGTACATATTTTGCTAGAATGAATGCTTATTTAACTGTTTACGAACTGGGCATCCAATGGCCATAGTGCAACGATAGTAGGCTCGGGGGCAAGGGTTGCCTTTTGCCATCTTTTGACCATATTTTTTTCCATTGACATCCATCACTAATCTGCACCGACCGGCCACCAATAATCCCAATTTTTTAGTTTGATATTCCACAGTTAATTTCTTAACCCCACTACATTAGCAGTGCAGCAAAAGTATATATATATATAGATAAGAGCTCACCAAAGATGCATCTGATCGTGCTCTTATTGACACCCTTGCCTTCCTGCTGCATGATAATACCTCAGAGAGTTCCTCTTCTACAGCAGCATTTGCCTGTTCCCTCTTTGGACTATTTTGGATCCCCAAACAATGTGAATCTTCATGATCATGACCATCTACGGATGGCCATTTGCTCCCACACTTAATCATGACATGATCTCTTTCTCTTGACGACGACATTATTTCCACATTGTTTGTTGGATTCATCTTCTCATCATGATTTGAGGATGTAGGGTGGTTGATATCTAATAATGCACCTGCAGCTGAAGGCCCTGCAGGGTCCATGAACTGATGGGCGGACATTATTGGACATGTCGACACATTATTGCTCTTGTTCTCCTCATTAAGCCAGCCAGCCATGCATGCATATATAGGCGTACTCAGTTTCAATAATACATCACACAATTTAAGATGAGTTTGACAGAGGTACTACTCATCATGATTCATGACCAACAAGCTAGCTAGCATCATTTTAATGGTCGTCTTGTAACCTCAACTAATTTGTTGATAAAAAGCAATGAATTAACTACTAAAGGGCAATGTACTAGGGGCCGGAGTCAGCATCAAGTGCAAAGTCATTTGTAGCCCAATTACGACCATTTGTTAATCAGAGGGAGGCCAATCATTTAAGGGTTCATAATCAGAAACTTGAGAGTACTAATCGATAATATTGGTACTTAATGAAACTCATTCTGGCACCTAAATTACAATTTTGGTAAGACAGGACATTAATGATTGCTAAAAATCGTTTACTTGCTTACTACATGTATGAGTCTGTTACTTTTGTAGCTAGCTAGTCATCTTTACAAAAGCCTTGTCTTTTGAAACAAAAACTCGCTCTTCAAGTAAAATTCCCTTTGTATGCGTTCTCGCTGTAGAATAGCAATGGCTAACTTGCCTAT
>CM065399.1:32257500-32342500 GCA_033060915.1 Euryodendron excelsum
TTTAATTCACTTTATTAGACTTAGAATATATTAATTGTTTTATTTTAGTTAGGTATATATTTGATGATGTTTTGTGTATGTTTTGTAGGTTATAGAACCTAATGGAGGCAAAAGGAAGCAAGAATGATCAAAGCCGGTTCAAGGTGAACAAACTGGTAGATGGAGATTCAATGTTGTCTGGGGAAATTGGCCATAACTTTTTACTCAAATCTTCAATTGAGTTGATTTTTGTGTCATTGTAAAGAGCACTTCAACATCTACAACTTTACCTTTAATATACATTGGCTGAATCGACTTCTACAATAGTTAAAATGGAGTCACAAAAAGATGCATAGTTACTGATCGTCAGGACGACCTGAGAAAGAGAAGTTGTTTTTGACTTACTGTTAGGACGACCCAAATGACCGTCTTGACAACCAGAGGGCTTTGGTCATCATTAGGACGAAAATTTGGACTGTCCTAACGACTAGAGAGGGCAACGAAGTTGTTTTGGCTATCGTCATGACGAAGAAAACAACCGTCTTGACGGTTGGGCACGACCTATTTCTGCTTGATCTTTTTGTGCCTCCTTGTAACCTATGAATAGGAAACTTGTTCTTTTTGCTAGGGTTCCTTTTTTTAGAGTATTTTGAGAGCTTTTAAGAGAGAAAAACTTGTATTTTTCATGGATCTTCATTATTCTTATGATTCAATTACAATTTTCAATACAAGATTGCTAGTTCTTCCTCAATTTTAAGCTTTCATTAATTACAAGTTCTTTTTTTATTTCAAACAATGTCTTCAATTCTTACGAATAACTAATCATCTTCCTGATGAAGAGCAAGAAAGTTGCAAGGGTTGTTGAATAAACACACACGGTAATAAATTGAACTTCATTGTTTTTATCTTTTATATTTTGGATTCATTTTTCTTCTGCCTTTTCTTTAGAAATCAAACTTTCGGGATTATATTCCTGGAAATCCATACTAAACGTGAGTTTTGTATGAACTTTTCTTGAATCCCTAGTATGAATGTTTAGAAAATAGGGTTTTAAACATTGGATAAAGAGGGAAGAATTCTCAAATACTATCACTGTTAAATCTTCTGGTTCAAAAGTGTAGGTTGACACTGATGAACTAAGTAAATCTCATACCTTGTGTGTTGATCAAGTATCTAAGCAACTGAATTGTTCTAAGTCAAGATTCTTCATTTTTAAATAGTTCTAAATTCAACTTTCTTCATTAGGTTAAAAATTCAACAATTTTATAATTAGATTTTTTTTTTCTTTTGGAGTGGTTCTTGTCCTCGTGTTTTTGTTTGGCCATAGAGTTCTTTTCTCTAATCACCAGCTAGTTTCATGTGGATCGACCTCGAACCTATCGAGATTATTACTGCCTTGCAATCATGTACTTGAGATTTTTATATCGCATATTTTGGAGGTAATCACTATAAAAGATTTGACAAAAAAGACCCATAGAAATGGGGATAATATCATGATTCCAAGTTTGCAAAATGATTCCTGAGACTGAAAGAACGTTAATTACCAACTGTCCCTAGAGAGTCTTCTTAAAGCTTTATAGACGCTTGCTATGTTTGTTGGTGCAAAAATCTGTAAAAGAAAGAAGGAGATGAATAGTCGCTCTTAAGGCATGATTAATATCGCTTTTCTTAAGAAGACAATATTTGTCTCTACCAATTCTCAGAATCTGGTGTGCACGGGGTTAATGACGAATTGTCTCCAAGATATAATGAAGTCTAAAAAATCTGTAATTCTGACTAAGTGTTGCACACACGAAATCAGACTTAAATATCCTCTGATTATTAAGTCTGTCAAGAATCTGAATATCTGTTTCTGTAGAAACAGACTTCATATATGATGAACAATAAAAACTAAAAAGAATAAAGAACTGTAATGCCTTTTCATATATAGAGAAGTTGCAGAAAAATTATTGTCTATATTGTCTGCGAATCTACTATATTTTATAGATATTTTAGTGTCTCTTTGGACAAGATATGACTGTTAAAATTCAAATAATAACTAATTTCTAATGGTCACTTGCAGGTTTAAACACCACTGTCAGACTGCCCATTTCTAATCTAACGATGTAAATCGCACATATTTATTGTTTGATCAGATCATTCATCATACCTTTATAATCAGGTGTGATTATCACAATACAATCCGTTTTGTTTATGTATTAGTCATCCGATCGTTGATTATCATAATTTACAAAAATTAATGGTCTTGAGCACATGCCAAGTGCCAAGTGTTTCACTAAACTGCCACATTGTGCACGCGACTCGTACACGAGACGTGCACGTGGCGAACACGTGACTTTGACACACATACTTACACTTACGTGCTACACCTAATCATTATTCTAAATTAATATATAAAAAGTTGTTGGTGTATGCACTCATCATGTGTAATCATTTGATAGGAATAAATACAGAATACTCAACACTACTTAACCACTAAACTTTTTTTTTCATAAAAGTGGCCTACGAGTCAAATGATAACAAAAGAATGCAAAAAAAAAAGAAAAAGAAAAAGACGAAGAAAGGTCTGCTACTTAATATCATATGGGACTGCATGAGCTTTCTTAGTAGGTTTTTATGTGCGTCTATTTGTTTGTTTGTTAAATGTTAAGGTCCCTGGCTGCTGGGATATTTCAGCCAACTCCACCATGAGCTGGCGAGACAGAGCCCAGAGACGCGCGACGTCGTTTGTACCTTGTTATGGCTTTGAGCGTTTCTTTACCGTCGTTTGGCAGTTCGCGCTTTCTCTCTCCCTATTACTGCCTTGCCACTAGTCCCTCTTCCTCAGTGACGCGCGAAATGTTGCGGTGCAGTTGTTTTCTGCTTCCCTATAAACCGGTGGTGGCTGCGGCGGCGGCAATGAAGCAGGAGAGCCCAGGTGGCGCTCCGCCGTCGATTCGGCGGGCAAGAACGGCCTTCGTTTCAGTCGCTGTCGCCCGCAATGAAACTTCAGACGTACAGAATGAGAAACCGGTAACGATTTCCGGGGGCGGGAGGCAATCAGTAGTGACGGTGTATTCAGCTCCGCTGACTGATTTGGGGAGACGGCTAGGCTTTCGACCCAATCCTGAATTGGGTTTTCTTTCTCTCTTGTTCGTCCTCCTCACGGTTCGTATCGTTACCATTTCTCATTTGCCCCCAATTTGAAGTTTGAACACAATCCCTCGCCCCACAAAAAAATAAAAATAACAAATTCTAGTTACGAGCTCTTCTTCTGTTGTTTGTTGTATAGTTCTAAATGCTGCTGCTTTTAATAACATCTTTTTGTTTGCGTTGATCCCATTATATTGGGAATAAATTGTTGATTTAAGCTTATGCATCTCTCTCTATGTATGCTCGCCTCTGTTTCAGGCTGTTGGAGCAATAATCTCCTTGGCTCTGATTTCGATTCCGACTGTGAGGGTAGGCAGTGCAGCAGTGTTCTAACTTCTCTCTCTCTCTTTTTAGTTCCTTCGTCATCTCATGTCGCTCATCCTTTGATGCTGCATGTATTAAACAATTATTTCTTTTCATGGCGTGTAGGCATTTAAGAGATTGGCAGCTTCAGTGGATAAGTTGGTTCAATTGGTCTCGGAAGAGGTACCTGGAACCTTGTCCTCCCTCAGACTTTCTGGCCTCGAGATTAACGATTTGGCACAACAACTTAGCAATCTCAGGTAAGATAACATGCCACTCTCTCAACCCATTTGTATTTACTCCTCAGTCTTTGAAAATTTACCAATAGTTCATAAGACGTTACTTTACTTCGCTGGGTTTTGAAGGCAAAAGATACCTGGAAATCGGTATAATGTAAAGAATGGTAGGAAACAATAAGCTCGGTTCTACTGGGATTTGGTAGAAAGAGTTGCCCTGTTGCCAGGCTGACAGCCCTACCTGAATTTACAAGTGCAGATCCATGATGTTGTATTCTAAAACTTTGTAACGTGGTTGTCATGCATCTGCTTCTGTTTATCTTCTTAGTAGGAATCCTCATGCTACAAACGATGTCTTTCTGTGTTGTATCTTCCTTTTTTCATTCCAATGATTACAATTGTGTATTCCAGGCCCTGCTTCTTATGTCTCTTTTATTTTTTATATTTTTTGGTTAGGGACTTAACAAAATGAATAAGAAAGTCAACTTGTTGATGACTGATCTCGAGTATGTCTGTGCATGTGTTTGGGCGTGTGCCTTTGGTTCAACTTGAGTTATACTTGCTGAACATCTATACAAAAGATGAAGAAATAAAAATTTGAGTGCATATGCTCCCATGATATGAGTTGTAGATGGGGACTCATTTCAGGAGGTGGTAAGCATGAAACTATAAGTTGAAGGTTGTGGAAACAGGGGACTGATCAGAGTATTCTAAGCCAAAAACTAAAATTTAAAAGGTTGATGCATAACTATGGGAGCTTCTAGCAAATGGATGAGCAGGTATTCCTCAATATTCAACTGCTTTGTTGGAAAATTTTTCTTCTTTCTCCTTTTGTTTCATGAGGTCCGTGTTTAGGGGTGTTGTGCTAATAGACTATAACGGGCCTGGCTGTCTTGAGGTTTTTGCAGGTACACATTGGATCCTATGAAAAAATGTGATCTTAATCAGTTCTTTACGTCCCTAGTGGTAACTGATCAACACCCACCCTATCAAATTGTCAGAAGGGTTTTAGGTTCACTATATTTGTAACCTAATTATGGTATATTTCTCAAGGTATGCAGGATATAAAAACGATAAAGGGTTTGTCGATGGTTATGTTTGAAGCTGCAATAATGTGAAAATATCTTCTTGATGTTTTTCTCTTGGGGGTGTTAGTGCACACTCCCACCTAGAAAAGAAGTGTTAGGAATTTATACTAAAAGATATGTTTTGTGTAATAATTTTAGTATTTATTAATAAATTAGTTATTCCATTTTAATAAGAATCTTTGTGAGTAATATTTGCCTTACATTATTTATTTAATGATTGTGCATGTGGTTCTCTTATTCTATATAGTAGATGATTTGGTGTGTAGAGTACGAGCACACACAGAAGATTAGATCATTGGTTCTTATGGAATATAAGTTTATCGTTTACAGTCTTAGATAGAACTAGACACACTATCAATAGGACTGTAACACAATATTTTAATTAGTTTATCTTGACTATAAGGAACGGTATAGTTCTAACTCCTTGCACTAGTACACTTTATGTGTATTGAACATGACCGTGTTGAGATAATTATTTTTATATTGATTATATAAAATAATTAATACATCATGATTATTATGAGTGTTTATACTCTTAATCCTAATATAATAAATAGACATGTATATTTAATGTTTATTGTTTTGATTCACAGAATAGTGAGATTCTTTGTGGGTCAATAAAATTCAGTGAGTTGGACAATAACATTACATGTATGGTGAATATTAATAATTGATGAAATCCACATTCCGATATAGGGATTGATGATACCTTCTTGAAAAATCTTATAAGTTTTGATTATGTCAAACCCTACAGGTGGATTATGAATCCGATATATCAAATAAGTTAAGTGAAAGGTTTCAAGGAATTAAATAAGTCTATTAAATTTAATTGTTAGTAATTTAATTTAATAGAAGGGTATCTGTGATCTTAACGTAGGGAGATAAATAAGCATTTAATAATATGGAGCTCGAAATATAATTTCTAATATGATAAGGAGTGCAATTATAATTTACGTAAATAAGGATTAATCCTGGTTGGATTAGAGATCCTTATTTGCTTAGAAAGCCCTAGTCATACTAATCCTATGATCCCTGCTGTAACTTTTATATATACGTACTCTAAGAGTATGTTAAACTTACTTGAGAAATACACGTTTTTGTGAGAGTAAGAAACTCTAGCAGCTGCGAACCCACTCTCTTATGAGTAAGGTGTGTACGAGGGATATAACAGAAGTTCGAAGGTTAAGTTCGAGCAGTTGATTCGTGCTTGTTGATTACTGTTCGAGATCAAAACAGAGATATTTCGAAATTCATGCTTGCTACTATTCGGAATCAAACTAGAGAGATCTCGAAAGTATGATTCTAATCACGTAGATTAGTTTCTACTAATCAAATTAGAATTTTTTGGTATTATGCATATGCACTATAGCCGGTTGTGAAAAATTTCGCAGTGCCTAACAAGAAGATGGAGAAATTCTAGGGCACACTACAAACCTGGGATCACTGTTAAATTTTGTAACATTTCTTGGACTTTTCCCTAAGGATTTACTGGTGGACCTTAATGAAACCAATGCTGCTGGTCCTTTTGCCTTCTGAAATTTACAGATGACAAGAGCCAAAACATATGGCAACTAGCAATTGTAATAGGTGACCCTTACTAATGTACTTGCTAAATCAGATAAGTAATGGATATTCATATACTAGAGTAGCTGAATCTAGAAGCTTAGCACTTTTTAACACGATAATCACTGAGTATAACTATATTTTGAAAGTAGTTCCAAGTAATATGGTTCATCTCAAAGTCAAGAAGCCTACCAGTTCTAATAATCCTTTAGACTGACCCTTCTCTATGCTTCTCATCTCTGCTCTGAATCTATCTGGGTAGGTCCTGTATTCCTTTGCTCATGGAGGACTTCTTTGGGCCGTTTGTGTTACTTAACAATGTTTATGAGGCATCAGTAACGTCATCGACCATATGAAGAAGTTTTCCTATGCTTTATTTAGGATATTTGATGAGCCAAAACTTTCTGCATGCAAATGCTTAACTTGTGTACATATATATTAACTTATTGTTATTGGAGTTAGGTGGTAGAAACATATCATATCATAATTTTGCATACTTCTTGAGATTTTCAGCAGCATCTTTGGCGTGCTCTGGCACGGGCATGTTGGATAGAAGAGTAACCCTTGATGATGATATCAAATATTTGCTTTCCAAGTTTGAAGGATTAACCTTATAGAGTCGTACCTCCCATACCTGCCAAAAATTCCGTTCCAAAATATTGTTAGGGATTACTATTAGCATGTTAGTCATCAAATATTGCTGAGAAAGTACAAACTAAAATAGAAAAGAAAAGACACTTGCAATGTCATTGTGACAGTGTCCTGTTCAGCAATTAGATACACATTCAATCAATTTCAGAGTTTTGGTTGGGCTTCTGTAAAGATAATTTTGCAAAAGCTACATTTTAGAGAAAGGAAAGGTGAGTATTTTAAGCAGTGAAATGCATAAGAACAGGTGTTGAACTTATAGTTCCCTCCTTCATATGGAAAACAGGACTCATTGAAGTTTTATTAAATCCTTTTTTATAGGGAAAAAAAAAAGTAAAGTGTGTAAAACTTGTGAAGACAGGTCTTATAAATATTGTGATTCCTTAATAGATGAGATCCTTTACAGGAACACATTGCAGAGATAAGTAAATTGAAAATTTTCGATCATTTAAAGGTAAGAGAAGTTAACTAAAATGTCAAGGTCTATTGGAGATGGGAAGCAATGGATGTTATGAAAGGGGAAACATATCTGTCAATAGGGAAACTACGTAATGTTACATAGAAATCGACGTGGTAGGGAAAACAGATCAATGTAATTTAAACAGGTAAATAAATGTTTTGTTAAAATGAAGAAATGAGAAACGTCTGCTGATGTTTCTGGGAGGCAAAATGCTTCATCATGCTGTTCTTGTTCACCTCTTATTTTTGGCAGACTCTTCAGTGGTTGCTGTCTTAATACATCCATGGGATCTTTATTTGCAGATGGTTTACTTGGCGTTTCACGTATGAGAAAAATTATAGCCAATTAGACAATGTGTACTGAAACTTGAGCTAGAAAGAGTAAACCGGATATGTTAGTTTTGGTAGGGTGATGTACTTCGGGTCAGCTAGAATTTAGGAGTAATTGTAAGCAAGAAGAGTCTTTATCTGTAGGCATCGTGAATAGGATGGAAGAAAAGAAAGAAGAAGAAGCTTGAATTAAAGGGACTACCTTGTTTCATATGGAATCAAAAAAGCTAGCATAGAATGCATGTTGGGAAGAGAATAGAATAAGGGAAGAATGGAATAACCTTTCTCACTCCTTTGTTTGCTTACATAGAATGAAGAGGGAATGGAATGATCATATTCTCAATTTTGTTCAATTTTGAGATGACAGGCTGATCATGTTCAATTTTGTTATCTTCCTATATCCTCCACCAGTGGCCATCACCATCTCTGCAAATTCCGCAGCTCTCTCTCTCTCTCTCTCTCTCTCTCCTCTGATTTCACCCCTCGGCATCACCTCCACCTCCCTCCCCCAACCCTCGCCACACTGCATCAATCCTAGCCCATTAGGGTTGCCATCATCGGCCAATCTCCCTTTACCAATCATCATGGCAACCGTTACCAACAAACCCAAACAGCACATCTTCAACACCATCCACAATTGCAATATGATTTGTGCTATATCAAATAGGAGGACCGGTGATATTAGATTGTAAAAGGTCACTAGTAACGACTACAAATGCTGATCAATTTGTTTGAGATGTTACTCTACCGGAAATGGGTATTTTAATGGCCGTCTTGATACATGGTCTGAGGGAAGATCAACAGCGGCAGTGGCCTTTTCTTCTGAAAAAAGGGAAGGAGAATTCCGTTGTCTGAGATCAGACTATCGGAGATTGAAGGTGAGCAGTTTTGGGGATATATATACATAACAGAGAGATTTGTATGTTTATTATTATTATTATTTTTATTCAATTGAATGATGTAATGCCTCACCTCATGAAGTGGAATACTCATTCCCACGTTTGTAGGATTGGTCATTCCAAAAGGAATGGATTTTCTCACCTCTTTTTACTTCCCCAGCATGAGAATGGGAATGAAAATCTAGAATACACATTCGCAAGTAGCAATCTAAGTGGCGCCTAAGAACTTTTGTGAAGGTGGGTTGAGTAGGGGAAGGAGGACCTGAATGGTTTTGCCAACGTTGACGGGGGTGGCTTCGGCAGTGACAAGATCGCCGAGCTCAGCACGTCTGAGATGGTTAATGCTGAGGTGAATCCCGGCCACCCTCTGCAGCCCGGATGCCAAGTGCGCTCCAATGCTGGCCAGTGACTCTGCTATCAGAGCCGACACTCCTCCGTGTAACACCTTGAATGGCTGCAAACAAACACATTGTCCTAATTATCAGTTCATTCAATAATTAAGAGGGGAGAGAGAGAATTACGTTTAACACTCATACACACAAATAATAATGATAATAATATATAATAAATAAATAAAAGGGGAAGAAAAGATCCGATCAATAAGAATTCCAAATTGGAATGCATGAATCGATGTAAGAAAACCTGACAACACTTGTGGGAGACTTGAAGGCGGCCAGTGACCTTCTCCGGCGAAAGGTTTTCAATCTCAAAGCCAATTGCATGGAGCGGAGCATCCAAAACCTCGGTCTTTGATGATGATGATGATGTTGTTGTTGGCGGTGGGAACCCCATTCTTTGGGATCGGTTAAGAAAGTAGTAGTAGTAGTATGGAATTTCACTATCAACAACGGATATATTTATCGGCCCGTTCTTCTCCACCAAATCTGGATTGTGGGAACTTTGGGGGAGTCGTGCCGGCAAGCGATTGTCTAAGATTAGATAGGATGGGACGAATGGGGTATGGTACTCTATTCTGTATTTCCGAAGAGACGCACAAAGACTTTTCTCCGCTATGTTGAGTTGTTTTCACATTACCTATGCATATCTAATCATTCAATGAGAATCTTTACAAAATTAGTACTAATTAAAGGTTTTTTTTTTTTTTCTGAAAAAAATTTGAAAAACTAATGACTATTTAAACTGACTGTAGTTATTACAAATAAGATCATAGTCACAATGTAATAATAATTATCATAAATGTAACCCAATTCTTTTTTTTTTTTTGTGCATACGGAATCAGAAAAACAAGTAGTTATTACGGTAGTCATCCCCCACACAAACGTAATGCTTCACACGATGCGATTGACATCTCAACGTTAGTGGGCTGGGCTGTAAAAGCAAAAACGGTCACACCAACATAGAGGTGGTGTCTTCGTTTGATGTCTTAGCTAAAATGTTACAAGTGATTTTCTAGTGTATTGAATGATGTGAACGAAATCTATCATATTGCATTTATTTGTGATAAAAATTTAATTAAAAAAACACTTAAAAAGTATAAAAAATTATAAGTATTAAAATAATTAAATGGGTGAATATTAAAATTTAAATATCTCACCATAAGAGAAAGCTCGCAAATAGTGCAAGTTGAATGTTATGCCACCTTATATAGGCATGGTGATTTAGAATAAACCTCACCCTGTATAATTTATCATGGAGAAGGGAGGAGGTAGGTGGGAGAGAGGACCTCTCTGTTGGCAATTATTGTCCCAAAATTGGATTGAATGACAGAAGGTGTTCCCTCAACAACCGCAACAAACAGCAAAATGGAGTTGGTCCTTTGTAACTTCCCTCCTCCGCAGGGTTTGCAACATAGTTACCAAAATAAAAAGTAGAATAGGAAAACGCAACCAAAATATATAAGAGAAAACAGAAATCGGGAAATGTTTGAAAATTTTAATAAGAATCTTGTTAGGAAACTTTTGAAAAATTCAAAAGAGACTTTTAAAAAACTTAGTAGAGACAATTGAAAAACTTAGTGGAAACTTACATTAATAATTTGATAAATGCTTAGTTAGAATTTAGGAGAAAAAAATGTACAAAAATTAATATTTTAACTTTCCTAAGCACTTTTTCTAAGTTTTCTAAGAGTTTTCGTTAAGTATCTCCAAGAGTTTCTAAAATGTTTCTTAAGAGTTTTTGAAAGTTTCTCATGCGTTTTTCCAAAATTTTCAAATGAGTTTTGTACCAGTATCGAAAACGTGCTTTCCCTCCAAAACGAGTTTCCCAGTAACTAATTGCTGTGGACTACGAAATTTCTTACAACCTGATTATAGTGCATACGCATAATACTAAAACCTTTTGATCTGATTAGCATAGTCTAATCTACGTGATTAGAATCATACCTTCAAGATCTCTGTGATTTGATCTCGAATAACAAGCAACAGCAACAAACACGAATCAGTTACTCGAACTCAACCTTCGGATTTCTACTATATCCCTCGTACATACCTTACCCCAGAGAGAGTGGGCTCATAACTACTAGGGTTTCTCTTACTCACAAAACATGTATTTCTTAATTATGAGCCAATGTCACTCTATTTGCTCTTAGAATGCGTATATATATCAAAGTTACAATAATAACCATAAGATTAGTATAATTAGGGTTTCTTACGCAAATAAAGATTCCTAATGCAACCAAGATTAATTCTTATTTATGTAAATTATAATTTATACCACTAATGAATTATAATTGCACTCTCTGTCATATTAGGAATTATATTTCGAGCTCCATATTTTTAAATGCTTATTTATCTCCCCGCATTAAGATTACAGATACCCGTCTATTAAATTAAATTACTGAGAATTAAATTTAATATACTTATTTAATTCCTTGAGACCTTCCCCTTAACTTATTTAATATGTCGGATTTATAATTCATTTGTAGGGTTTGACAAAATCAAAACTTATAAATTTTCTTAAGGGGTATCATCAATCTCTATACCGGGACGTGAATTTCATCAATAATTAATATTCACTATATACGTAATGTTATTGTCCAACTCACTAAGTTTATTAGCCCACAAAGAATCTCACTCTTCTGTAAATCAAAATAATAAACACTACATACACGTGTCTATTTATTATATTAGGATTAAGAACATAAGCATAATAATCATGAGATATTAATTGTTTTATATAGTCGGTATAAAAACAATTACTTCAACACGATCTTATTCAATACACACAAAGTATGCTAGTGTAAGAAATTGGAACTATATTGTTTCTCATAGTTAAGACAGACCTATTAAAACCTTGTGCTACAACCCTATCGATGGTGTGTCCAATTTCATCTAAGACTGTGAACGACAAAATTTATATTCCATAAAAATCGATGATCTGACCTTCCATGTGTAAGTCGTACTCTGCACACCAAATCATCTACTATATAGAATAAGAAACACAGATGTATAATCATTAAATAAATAACGCAATGTAAATATTGTTCGCACAGATTCTTATTAAAATAGAATAAATAATTTATTAATAAATATTAAAGTCATTACACAAAACATACCTTTTAGTATAAATTTCTAACACTAATGAGAAGAAAAATAACTTTTTTTAATTTTTCTTCTCTCTTCCTTTCTCTTCCCTCTTAAATTAAAAACCAAATAAGAAAAAAGAAAGAAAATTAATAGATATTCTATTGTGGTCCATTGTAGCCTATCTATTCCTCCTCAATTTCTTCCTTAAAGAAGTGCCTGTTGTGCAGCAGCTCTCCTAAAGTCTTCGGATCCATAGTACTCGCATCTCTGCTGACGAGGAACCTACTGGCTTTGCTATTATGCGGATTACATTTGAAGATATTAAAAAGTAATTCTTTTGTGGTACATACATGTTTGGGATAAAAAGTGAATTTAAAAAAAATAATGCAAAAGGACAAATTGCACAAAGCATAACAGGTATAACTTTAAAGGCCTATGTTTACAGACACAAATGATTGAGAACAATGAGAAGATTTCATTTTGGAGAAAAAGATGGAACCAGATGACTACAAACTCTTTCAAGCCCTAATTCTCATTGCAAATATAATGAATACCAAATCCTAATTTTCATAGAGTTTTTCCTTATTCCGCAAGTATCCTAAACATTTTTCAAGCATTTTTAAAATGTTTTTTTAAAATTTTAAAACGAGCTTGGTACCGGTACCGAAAACGAGTTTCTCTTTTCAAATGAGTTTCTAGACAACTGTGAACCTAACCCTAATTATTGAGGATGTAAATAATTGAGTTACCTTTTTCTTTAGTAACTCAAGTTTTTTGGTAATATAATAATAATTACAACGTGACATGGTATCAGAGCAAACGGTTAAATCATACACTTGAACCTTACCTTCGGTGTGGTAACTATGGCACTTGCATGTGTTTGGTCCGCTTGTAGAGTGTAGACAATGCTGATGAGACCCATGGTGGCTCGAAGGACCCATTCTGCAAAGGAGCCCAAACTGGATCACAAGCCCAAGGCCCACTAATAGGAGCCAGGGCAAACAGACCTGCTACTCAGACATCAGAATGAAAGCCGAGGGACTGGGCCTCATTCAAGAAGTGAGAGCATGATCACCCCCACAAATCCAGTACCAAACGAAGGCGTTTAGAGTTTCAAGGGCCCTTCCAAGTACAAGGCGTAAAGATAAATATCTCTCTGTATAGAGAGAGAGACAACCCGTTATGCTAGAGATTCTAGAGGGGACTATCCAGGCCACATGGCGGGCTTGGAGAGGCCTCCAAAGAATAAGAAAATGACCATCACTGTAATAGAGATAGTTACGAGCGGTCCCCACCCTTGGGAGGTGGAGGCGCGCATGGGTTGGTTGGCTGGAATGGAGAGACGTTGAGGGTTGCGCATTCCCTTAGTGGCTAATAGGAGACCGCCACGTGGCCACCCTCGAACTAGCAAGGTAGAGCAGAGAGTATCCAAGTAGTCCACACTCCACATGTAGACCCTTGAGAGGTTCCTTAAAGCACCTCTATAAATAGTTGATTCCACCTTGCCGAGAGCAGTGGTCTTCTTCCCCCAAGAGAAAAGGGAAAGAGAGAGAACCATCGCTCTGGATTAGGAGAGAGGCTTCGAGCACCACCACCCTGCCATCTCTCTGGCCCTACTTGCTCCGTTCCCAGCCTCCATATTCCACCACCTCCACAGCTCTGCTGACCAAACCCCCTTATTAATCTCTCCAAAATGAACCAGTGAGCAGAGAGGTTCTCCATCTTCTCACCCTCTACATAGAGAGAAGCTTGCCTACCCGTGGGAGTCATTGTTTAGCTTCTACTTTTGTTTTATTTTGTTTTTTTTTTCTCGTTGCTTTTTTTACCTTGAGTCTTATTAATATGTGCCCTTAGAACACATCTTTAACATATTTATCCGATTATACGAAATATTATTGAGTAACTCAAATGAACTAAACTGACCATTTTGAAGGCGGGATCGATGTAAAATCTGTTCTAATTAATACGTAAACGGAAGGGAAGAACTAATTTGAACAAGCAGCATTAATTAAAGAGGGGCGGGATTCACAAAAACATCTCCCCGACATAAGTATCCGTTTTAATATATATCAAATGCTCAACATATATAACTAGATAAAATTTCGAAGGATGGTAAACCTCGACCTAGCTAGGTAGAACCATAATATTCCTTGTTCTACTTGGAGATAATATTGCTCTCTTGTGAGAAGATGCCATAATACTGCACGAACATGCATGCTAAATAAATGTTGATGTCGATGTCAATGTCGATGTTCTTGCGTGCAATTAATGTTCTCGATTAATTTCATGGTCAATGTAATTAATTCGGTCATGATTGAAATCTATGACAGTAATCATAACATCCATTGAAGTACGTATGAGTAGATGCACACTATTAATAATTTTTGGATGATTAAGAATATTTAAATACAACTACACTCAACTTGAAACAACTAGTTTAAGCATACGTATATAGAACCCAAAATTAAATGTGGCTATGTCAGGGTTCTTCCACTGAAACCATCATGTGGATAGCACATGACCTGCGGCCTTGGAAAATCAGGCGTGTCTATCGATGCAACAATAAGCAAAGCAAGTCAATTTGCACTCAACGGAAACGTCGGAAAGCATTGAGATCGAAGGTACGTATACACATACATGCATAATGGGATGAGAATACTCTCTATTAATTCTATGGTTGGAATGAAAATATTCATTTTATATTAATTTTATAAAAATATTTATTTTATTGATTGAGGGGTCGAAACATTATTTAAAATTAAAATGAAGAGATATGCGTAGAGTCTGTGGGTATATTTGAAGAAATAAACTTTAATTGAAAATGAGGTAGTTTTGATAACCCCATTTGACATGGCTTTATCTATTTTATTGATGGGAAGAAAGAAAAATCTTCATTCCAATCATATGATGGTATAAAGAGGATGTGTAGAATATGCGTAATCAAAGCGAAAAAAGAGAAACGTTTTTTGGTCCGTAATGTAGATAGATCGTATGGAGGAGATGGCATTTACGAAGGTGTACGTGGTAGCTAGCTAGCTAGGGTTACCATAGCTAGATGTGAATGCAGTAATGCATGTACACTATCTCTCAATATATATATATATATATATATATGCGCGCAATCTTCAGAGAAAAGGGTAGCCCTTGACTTATTACATATATGTGTATGGGACAGACAGACTTAACGTTACGCTTATCTTTCTTTGTTTTGTGTCACATTCATCAGAGAAGGTGATAAAGGGTTTCACGTGATGGGGCTGCGTTTGCGAGCGTGCGCCATGTGCCAATGTGCAGTCGGCAAACTTAGAGATAAGAAAAGCAGTGATAAATAACCCATCAAACCTCATCTCACGGATCTTGCCTTCCCAACTCGATCCACACACCCCATCCCCCGTCTCTCTCTCTCTCTCTCTCTCTCTCTCTCCTAGCTCTATATATACAATCACGAACAGATAAGCCCCGTTTAGGTAGAGAGTTGAGTCATCGAGGTAGGTGGTAGTCCTCCTCCTGGTTAATTAAACCCCAGAGAAAATAAGCAGGTAAGATGACTTCTAATTGGGTTCGAACAATCACATCTCCATTCAGAAAAGCATGCACTTTCTTCAATCAGCAGCAGCCCAGCAGCAGGGATCATAAGAAGTCCCAGCAAGGTATGTGTAGTATATAAATAAGCAATATTCGTGGTTGGTGGGGGCTAGCTATGTATGTTTAAAATGATATAATTTCCAATTCTCAGTCATTAATAAATCGTAATTTCATTTGCAATTGTATTATATATATGTTGATGCGTACTCTAATCTAGTGTTTGCATTGCATTAG
This sequence comes from Euryodendron excelsum, assembly GCA_033060915.1. Lineage (NCBI taxonomy): Eukaryota > Viridiplantae > Streptophyta > Magnoliopsida > Ericales > Pentaphylacaceae > Euryodendron > Euryodendron excelsum. Next base: position 32,273,442 of record CM065399.1, read on the forward strand.
CAATTGGGTGTCTTTCTGAATATTAATTTGTAATTAGTGCATTTATAAATATATATACAGGGCATGAGCATCATCATCGTGTAATGGATCTGCAAGGGGAAGTGATGGCTTGTGCTTATGAGGATGTTCAGGTGATGTGGTCCATATTGGACAAGTCCAAACCCAGAACCTGCCGCAAAGTGATCAGTTCCTAATTAGAATATGTATATATGCATATGTGCCTATGTGGTACGTACGTCTGTATATATTCTCTTGAAGGTCCATTAATACGCCCCCATCATTGCCTCCGGCGCATGCAGCACCAGCACACTGATTTACTTGTATGTGTTCGAGTCTGTAGATATACAATATGTACGTGTGGGATAGTGTTCTTGTTGAAGAGATGGCAAGATGAACAAAACCCAATAGTCCAAATACAATAAACAGCAGAAAAGAAAAGAAGAGAAAAGGAAAGGAAAAGATCAAGTAGAAGTATGATGATGATGATGATGATGATGATGATGATGTATGTTATAGGGAATCCCCATGATCAATGAGGATCACGGTGAGATTTTTAATGGAATTTTGGATTTTTCTAGTTTGGATGCCATGATTGCCATATTTTTTATTTGCTTTCAATTTCTTTTATAGGTAATGCTATATAATCAGAAAATTCATATAGAATTTATCACCAGAATGATGTGGCTAAATAGTGGCCCTATCACTTTAAAATAAAGAACCCATCAAGATGTTTGTTTATTATAAAACTGTTATTGTCACATTATTTTGGTGTAAAATTTTGTACAAAAATTTTAAAAGAATAGCATTTTTCTTCTTTTATTAGTCTCGCACGAATTGATGGCTTAATTTGGTCTATGAATTACCCTTCGAATACCAAAGTAGATTCAATTCAATGCCATACTAACCATATAATCATTGCATGTGAGTTATGATCTCACATGAAAATGATAGTTTTGGCCTTTGAATCATACCTCAAATATATTACAAACTAGATTCACTACTAACCATCTAATCATTGTGCTAAAGCCACTGTGATGAGTCTCTACACTCATTAAAATTCATCACTCTTCGGTGGCTGAATCCACAGTTATCAAAAGAGTAATTGATCTACAAATAGAATTTTCGTCAAAAAAACTTATATAGAATGATATGACTATTTTTTTTTATCATTTTATTTTAACCAAATATTATGTAAGAATAGAAAATTTATTACTAATTAATAAACGGGAAAATGAAGAAAGGAAACAATAGCCAAATCCACACCTGCCTCTGCGTTGCCGCCAGCAAATAGTTAACCAATCTCGCGACCTCTTTTTGGCAAGTTTGTGCTCAAAAGTCCAATTTGAGCACTATTTGTATTTACCGAATTAGATAACGATAAAGCTTAAATTGGTTTAATTGATTACCGTTATTTAGGAGCAAAGCCTCATTTGCAAAGTTGAACAAAAGTTCAAACGTCTAAGTATTATTCACAAGTCATCACAAAGAGGTATAGTTTGGAAACATTTTTATTCTTTCAAACGTTACAAAACCATAGTAATAGTAAAAATGTAGTCTGTGAAAATTAATTAGAAAGAATAAAGAAAACTTTTTTAAAAATGATCATATATATATATATATATATATCTGTCTATTTGCTTCTTAATTAAGAATAGACCACAAAAAATACATAGCATAAACACAAACAAAAATACACAATAAAAAATGAAAATAAAAGGCGTAATCAAATAGACCCTAACATACAAAAAATGGAAGTAAGCAAGGAGGAGACAAAGTTGAAAATATGTTTTCTTTCAATTAATGGATGATGAACGTTGACATTTCACTAGCTGGCTTATTTATTTCAAACTTTCTATCCAAGGTTCGATTGTTCTCAATGCGCACATTGACAACACATATGTCCATCCTTCCAAGCTTTGATTTATGAAATTGGTCGTTTACAAGGAAAGAGAACCCATCCACCACTGGCTTCAATCAGCAGTGTGCATGCCTGTTAATTTGTTGTATTAACTGCACTACTTCAGTCTTAAATTGGTATTTGTCTTGGATAGAGAGGTTAAAATGTTAAACGCCCTGTTGAATTAATTCTTTGAAATTTCAAAAAGCTTTAAAATTAGGGTGATGCTATGCAAAGAGAAAATCTAAGGACATCAGCGCGGGCGGGCCTTCCATCTTACCATGGCTATCTAGTCATTGACCCATTTGCTTGCAAAGTATATCATCACTTTGTATTACAAAATGATGTGATTAAATGATAGTTATTAACTTCAAAATTTAACACCCAACATGGTGGCTCTTATTTACAAATATCACTCCTACATTATTTTGATGAGATTTTTTGTACAATTTTTCTGAAATAATAGCATTTTCCTTAAAACTATTCATTTACGTTACGTTTGGATACTAGATTTATAAAGGAAAAAGAAAAATAAAAGCAAAAGAAAAAGGAGAGAAAAAGAGAAGGAAGTGAGGGATTCAAAATTCTTATTTATTTTCTTTTTATGTTCTTTTACACTCTACTTTTTCACAATCAAACATAAGATGTAATTTTATATCCTCTCAACAAATTCCTGATCCAAACACAGCATTAATAACCAAATATGTGAGATTTTAGCATCTGGCGCCTTTCCACTACTAAAATCAGGACTTTTAATCATTTGTGGATATTTACTAGACTTCCTCTTCAAATGATTTTGACAAAATGACAATTAGAAAGAAAGAAACCAAGGTGTTGACATGACAAACTTAATTCGGATGGATATATATATAAATATATGTGTGTGTGTGTGTGATGGATGGTATAGAATTTGTCTCCACTCGAGTGAGGTCTTCGATGAGTTTTAGATTTCGTCCATAATTTAGAGGACTCTAAAATTTTAAATAATTTAGAAAAACAGAAAGAATGCATGGGATTGATAATTGAGTCCTAATGTTGTGCAAAAACATTTCTCAAAGGAGTGTTTTTTATGCATCCGCTACCCCCCCAAGTACCACCCGCCCCAAAAAAGTATGCAAATAAACATCCAGCATTATAGTTTCAAATACATCAACACATAAACATATACATAGATATACACACACACATAATACAATGTATTAGTTTAGAGAATCCCAAAACCCCTTCCCACGGATCTCAGGAACCGATTGCTTCGTCATAATCAGCTGCCTCCCAGAACTATTATAAGAAAATATAAGTCAAACACCCGTATGGCCAGCAAACATGCATGAAGGTTGCTTGGAGCTTGGAAAGATCATTTGTAATCAACAGGTAGGAGGTTAAAAAGAAAAAAAAAAAATAAAAAATTTAAGTTATCCACTATATGTATTGATGATAGACGATGGCCCACTTCCTCGATCGCTCGATCCAAGTTGCTATATTATATGAGGCTTGACCTAGCTCCTCGGTCCTCCTAATGAGTCAAATTTTAAGTTTTCTTCTATATAGCAGCAGGGAAGCTCACTCCACCAAAACAAGGAGACAAACACCATGCATTCTCTAGCTTTGTAGAGGTCTGATTTGAAATTGAGTTCGGGCTTGTATACGTATATATTTGTCTAGGTATATATAGGTCTGAGTCTGAGAGACACATATGGGGCGCAACTATATTACCAACATTTTCTTGTTCTGGCCATGCGTGCTCCCAATTCTATGCTGGGACCTTTGGAGCGGTAATTGCCCGAAGCTCTTGCAGGCTTGCACATCTGATGAGCGAAGATCTATTGATCAGTGCCATTTTCTCTCTTATACAAGGATGACAATGCATGCCCTGCCAAGGGCTTCTATACTTACCATGATTTTATTGAAGCGACTAAAAGCTTTCAAGCATTTGGCAACACACGTGACTTAAACCATTGGCAAGCGTGAAATAGCAGCTTTTCTAGCTCGAATCTCCCATGAAACCACGGGTACGTACGCTATTCGCTCTTAGTTAAGCCTTTCACTTGCCCTCCATTTTTTTAGTTAACTACATATATAAACTAATAAGAATTTATGCATGTAAGTTATGATTGGGCCATATATCGTTCTGAATATAAATTCTGTATAAATTTTTTGGATGTATAGCATTACCCTGAATTAATTGTATGACTAGAATAAACTTCTGAAATTAAGGTACTTCAAGACTGGATTATATCATAAATGGCATATGGAGATTATACATTCATGGGTATTTTACGTTTTGGGTACATCTCTTTCAGTGTATAGTTGGCTTTCGCAAGGGAAAAACTACAACTTAATTAAAGAACTAGATAACTGTACTTGCTTTGGCAAATCTAAAATCAGCTACGCCAATAATAGCAGCCTTTTTTCTCGCTTAATTCCATTTTTATTTGGATGCCCCCGAAGGGATATATCAATTTTTTATTCTCTGGTTTCTTTCTTGAATTGTTGCTTTAGAAGCCACATGTATCAGATGTAAACGTGTTGGACATATTGCGCTCGCAAAGTAATTAAGATGAAAATTATAAATCTATGGAATGTTGATACAGGAGGATGGGCAACCGCACCTGATGGACCATGTGCACGGGGTTTGTGCTTCAAAGAGGAACTGAATCCTCAGAGCAATTACTGCGATTCCACCAACAAGAAATGGCCTTGAGCTATCCTGGCAAATCTTACCATAGAAGAGGACCCATTCAGCTCTCTTGGTAATCTAAATTTGGTGATATATATATATATATATATATATACCCACCTATAAATATCAAACAGACACTTTTCACATTGCATGCCCTTTCTTTTAATACTGGACAGGACAGCATTAATGAATTCTGATTGGCGGGGTCATTTTTACTGAGGTTATTGGCTATATTCATGCAGGAACTACAACTACGGCCCTGCAGGCAAGGCCAATAGCCTGAAACACCCAAAGATTAATTGCGTCCAACAACCCTTTAGTTGCTTTTAAAGCGGCTCTGTGGTTTTGGATGACTAAACAGAAACCAAAACCCTCATGTTACAAGTGATGATGGGAGGATACTTGCCTACAGAAGCTGACTCGGCCGCCAGCCGGACAGCTGGCTATGGCATGGTGACGAACATCATCAACGGTGGACTCGAGTGCGGAATACCCAGCAGCAGCCAGGTTATCGATCTTATAGGCTATTTCAAGAGATATTCCAAGTTGTTTAACGTACGACACTGGACCTAATTTAGATTGTGAGCACCAGAAACCCTATTAGTAAAGAAAAAACATCTTCTATAACTGTTTTCTTTCAATGAGAATGAATAGCTGCCAGAATGAATCTTCTTGTATTCTGCACCTTCATGAATCCATGAATGCATGCAATTTACGTGTAAGCTTTAAACCCAATAATATCAGCAGCCGACTGGCCCAAAATGACCACTAAGAAGGGAGCTTGAAAACTTCCTCTTCCCACGTAAAAATCTATTCGATTCCACAATTAAAGTCACTCCCAAACCCATGGCAATAGGTTTGGGACTGACGGAGCCGTGTATTCTGGGGTTTTTAGTCATCGTTAATCGCACCTCATATGATTGCCGTTCACCAAGCATTTTTATATGGAAAATGAAAACAATAGATTCAAAGTCAACTACAGGTATGCTCGCCTGGAATCTTTTAAGTACATCATATATGAACAGCAATTTCATGTCCGCGCATTCCTTTCTTCTCTTGCTTCAAGGACCTCTACTTCCTCATTCGACAGAAGATCAACAATGGGTTCATAGACATCCCACTCCCTTCTCTTCCTGAAGCACAGAGATTTAATAGTTGTCAGTCTCCTATATCGTACAAATGCTAATATTATCATTACCACATTTGATATCTGCAATGGAGATCCAAATCTTGATGCAGTCAACACAGACATCCCACATTTGATATCCAGAATGGGTTCATAGGCATCCTACATTTGATAGTAGGCACTTTGTACGAATTCATCGTGATACTGATTACCTTTGTGGTTCATAACCTCTTTTTCTGGCTTGTAAATAGTAGTTGGCTCCAGAGCTCAATATTAGCCATGTTGACTAAGAACTTCACTATGAAAGGCTCAACAGATTCTTGTAGTTACAAAACAGAAGAAAATGAAAGGGCTTACCGGATGACACTCGATCTGTTACCAAATAACTTCATCAAGTCCACTGCAGTACCACCTGCTTTACTGAGAGAGAGATTGAGAGACACACACACAATTGTTAGGGAGAACCATTAAGGACAAGCAGACATCTATTCAAAACTTTATCTGTCTTATCAGATAGTACTCAATCTTCCCACCCAAAATAAAACAGAATCAACAGCAGCAAAGCAAAATACCATAAACAAACCTGGCTGGAAATTGTTCAGCCCCTCTGCGACCCTTCTTGTTAATCCTGGTTTCCCTAGCTGAAGCTACATTTTGGATTGCAATCTAACACATACACCACTAAAAGTAGTAAATAGAACTAAAATAACTAGCTCTGATAATGTCCACCACCAATGTGAGACAAAAGGAGCATTAAATCCTAACCTCATATAGTTGTTCCCTAATCGCAACAGCAATTGCAGGCTGAAAGACAGTACTCACGTTTAAGTTAGCAGTAGATTTTCAGGAATTCAAAATGAAGAAAAGTAAATAAATCTTTAAGTAGGAAAGAAGGATTAGGGATAAAGGGAGAAAATTGGATGCCAGATTTACAGCAAGAGACAATAAGCAACACTAAGAAAGTGCATAACAGGGCACAACCCGTTCACAAAAGCTTTACAAAACTATAATAAATAAATAAAAACAACAACACAGAGATTGAGCTTGTCAATGAAATCTACGAGAGAGCGGATTCACCAAATTTCCTTCACAAAAAACGCTTCCATTCTCTCCAAATGCATCACATTATGCATTAAAGGGCTACCCTCCAAGCTTTTTTCCTTTTTATTCCCCCCTCTTTGGCTGGCATTCATACACATAACACGCACGAACCCGGAGGTTTGGAATAGTGGGTATAGATAAATTAGCATCAAGAAAAGGTTGAGAAAAATTAATTTTCGCACTTAAAGCTCCTTAAGGAAAAGGAAGTAGTGTTGAGAAAAATTCATGAAGCACAGATTTACAAACTGACAACGTAGAAATGTGTCAAATGAGAGCCCTTAAAGAGCTACTTTAGGATGGAATGCTATGCAGGTTAAACAAAGGTTCATGCATTTACATTCCTTTCTTTTTTGCTTCAGCAAAAATAAATAGGATCAACAAAATAGCAATTATGGAAATCAGCTGATATGAAACAATACAAATCCAAAACTTTATATTTGTGAAATCAGATGGAGTTTCAGTTGTGAACTAGCAGCCCAAATAAACATGAGTATATTTCTATGATAGTCTGCAGCAAAAATCATCACTGTAGAACTAGTTTGCATCAATATTACCTTGAACGAGGATCGTTCCGGCACATGAAATGGGAACAGGAATGGGGAACGGGGTACACCACATGCTCTAAAATGTGATATGCTAGGTTATACTTGTATAAATTATATTCTTAGAATTTAAGGTACTTTCACATCAATTTTATTTTAAGCATTAGATATCTAATAAAATATAGTCTATTTTTCCAAATTAATCTAAGGTATAACAAAAATTTGACAGGTTTTATTTGTTCCTCATGTAAAAACAATTTCTAGGAAGCCCCCTCTTTTTTGCGTATTCTTCTGCCAAAACTCCATTCTCTCCAGATATTCGTTCATTATATTTGAATTTTTCCTCTTTAGGAAAAAGAAAAATTGGGAACGCATTGGAGCACTAAATTCATGGTATTGGAAGGGATGTGTACCATGTTTCAGGACACCGTTCCAAATGCGTAAATCACTAGGACATTAATGTTTTATGCTAACACTGGTTTGCATTCTATTTCAGCAAGACAATTCTCCAAAACAACCATCTTACAGGGCATGGATGTTACCCAAAATTAGGTCTATCAATTGGGTTGGGCAAGCCTGAACCCTACCTTTTTCTGGCTGAGCTCTCAACAAGTTTGGGCTGAGCTGAGCTGGGTACCTCAGCCTGAATTAGGCCAGGAACTCCCAAGCATATTAGTTTAATGCATTTTTATGTCGTGTATATAACAACTGTCTTCATCAAATCATGTATAGGTTTGGTGGCTGATACATGCTTCCAAAGTTACACCAAAATGGTGAAGTTCAGGGTTCAAACATTGTGCCCTTCAAAGGGAATTCAAAATTTGTTTTCATAAATACTAATTTTATGAGAAAATGGTAGATGAATGCATGAGAGCTATCCCAAACTTGGCCTGAAGCCCATTGTCTGAAATGGGCTGAGCTCGGGCTATGGATAGTGATCTTCAATTGGGCTGAGCGTGGGGCTGAGCTCATGAAAATTTGTTCGAGCTGAGCTTGAGCCACTCTCTGACCAGGTCAGCCCGGCTTGATTGACAGGCCTACATGGCAGAAGTTCCCAAAATGTAATATATGTTGGCTGTTAAGCAACAACATACAAATTGTGTTTTTTTTTCTTGTTTTCTTTTTTTTTTTTGGCCATGTTCTTTTTGGCAAAGGGGATGTCTCACAATGCTCAGTACAACTTCAAGTCATTACCACACAAATAGTTACAACTGTAGTACAAAAATATAAAGTAAAATAAAAAAAGCTACTAGCTCAACAAAATCAATTTCATTGTCTTTTGATGATATGGTTGCTTGATTACTTACTCCAACTTCAGGGTCCTCAATACCCAAATCTCTACAGAAGGTTCTTGAAAATTCTTCTGGATCACTCTCAAAGTTGTTCAAGTCCTGGCAATGAATTTAATTAAAAATAAAGTACAGCAGTGAACAAATATAGAACCTTAAAAAAACAAAAAGCATTAGACATTCGTTAATACCATGGAAAATCCTATTTCCAAACCTATGATATAGATACCTGATACCTATTCTCTAATCAAACTTACCCACAAAAACTGGTCCTTTATTAGTGTCTGATTCACTCGAAGATCAAGCTGGAAAGAGGAAAATGAAGAAGAAGAAGAAGCACCAAGAAGACCATAATTTTGTATGTTAATAACAAAATGTCAAAAGGAAGAAACATTAGCCCAAAATAAATATATATATATATATATATAACATTCTGTGAAAAAACAACTAGCAGTATGTGATAACTAAGACAAACCTTGATAGGGACAATCTTTTCCCCAGTGAACGTATCTTGCCCTTCGAATGATCGAAATTCAGTTAGCTGTGACTGCAATAATTCAAATTTGAAGAGCAACACTAATAAGATAGTGAAATAATTTTTCTTTTTCCTTTTAAATTTTGTGTTGATGTGCATGTGTGTAGGTAAGTTAGGGAGCTGGATTCGCGTGGAAAGTTGTGTTTCACTTAATCTGACTTGGATCGATTGAGCAATCTGCGTAACGAATGCTGGAGGAAGCTTTAAGTCTTTAACTGTCCTTTTCGCAAATACCACCACCTCTGAATCTGGATCTATAATATTCAAGAACATAAGTGGCTTTTAAAAAAATATTTATTCAAGAACATAAGCAAAGAGTTTATTTGATGTAAAAGAGAACTTTATACATCTTCAATGACAAAAACGCTCATTTTGACTTGTCACAAAACAAAGAAAAAAAGAACAGAACAACAGAAACATTCATATTTGGCATTTGCTTCCTTTATCAGAGTGTCATCAGTTATTTGGCATCATTGCACTATTTTCACAAAAACAGAGTAACTCTTTGACAAACAAATAAATTACAACATCAGCAACCCTACCAATGTAGGAACCCATTAAAGCGAATTTGAGAAGTAGCTTGGCGGTGGATTTTTTCCCTCAGGCTGCTTGCCATCAGAAATAGTGCAATTGTTGTCGAACCACACACTCACACATCAAGTGCAGTGAATTTTATTTATATGTATGTGATTGGCGTTTCCTCTGAACTCTTGGATTTCTACATTGGTGTGCTCGTATCAACAAACTAGGCAGTAATTAAAGAATACGGGTGTTTCATTTTTTATGTTCAGCCCTTGGGGACTTAATGGAGGTGTCCATTTTGCTGCAACAATCGTCCCTAGGCAGTTTGGATACCGCTAACAATAATTATAAAAACGAGCAACAACGAAAGCAGCATCATCAAATTTCATGAAATTAAGAGTGGGGAAAGAAACAGAGGGACAAATGGAAGGAGGGTCAATGAAGTTTCACAGAGAGAGAGAGAGAGAGAGAGAGAGAGAGAGAGAGATTAAATACCAGAAGGGTTCCACGTAAACGCATCTCTAAACCTCTGACCATCGATCTCAATGTCCAGACGAATTGGAACTAGATTGTCGGCAGTTGGGCTACGTAATGGATTCACCGAGCAAAATAAAACAAAACAAAACAACGATTTCTTCAAATGTGTAAGTTTATTCAAGACAATCAAAGACGATGTTTATAACAATCACAATCATAATAAAGACAATACAGAGAGAGAGAGAGAGAGAGAGAGAGAGAGAGAGTGTGCAAGAAATTTACATCCTGAACTTGACGGGATTCTTAGAGGCGGCGGATGCTACCGAGTGGTGTTTCATGGCTTCCGGTTTGTCGCTCTCCCTTTGCTTTGCTTTGCTAGTATTTGTTGGTAGGGTAGCTCTCCTCTCCTCTCCTCTCCTTCCTCTCCTCTGCACATAAGTCCCCGTTTTCTGATAATTTTGCTGCACTGGGACCAATACTTCTAATATTCAACTATGTGGCTCCTATGAAGGAACATATTAGCACTTAAATACACATTTCTTTTGTTATCTCGTTTTTATTTGTAACAACAAATGATGTCACTCAGCATAGCACCTACTATTAGCATTACATAAAAAGAAAGTAAAAGGTCAAAAAAAAATAAAAGTTGAGCTTTGCCTTCAATGAAACTAGCCTTGAGATGTTGCAAAATGAAAGCAATTCACTCCTTATGTTTAAAAGAAAATAAGATAAATTAAACTGACCAGCCTTGAAATATCTGATAAATATTAAAGAGTTTCTCTAAGTTTATAAAATGACACTACCCTCCCTTGCTTTATTTGATCATATGCAAGAAGCTGCCCTCCGTTACCTAGCCATTAAAGGCATGGATGAAAAATACAGATGTCATTAGTCTAAACATTTTAAATGCTAAAGTTGCCCTTTCTCATTTAACAAAATTTAAAATATTGTTCATAAGTTTAGATAAAATAACACTTATTTAATATCGTCCAATCATGTTATGCCACACTAGCATTTTTCTCTCCACTCAACCAGGAAATGGTGAAAGGGCTGATTTGGGGGGGGGGAAAGGGGGAAGAGAGGGAGGTCACACTGGTAAGGTGTTGTTTGGCTACTAATGTATTCGTGAAAAAATGAACTTGTAAGAGAACAAAAAGGTAAATGTACATCCTGCGTTAACTATCAATAACTCAAACAAAAGAGGCCAGTATTATTTCAAAAACTTGAAGAAACTTTGTGCTTTTATCAGATACCTCAAGAGAGGTCCGTGTAATTTATCAAACAGAAAAAAAAAAAGGCAAAAATCTATCACACTTCATTGTACCGCCCACTGAACAAACTATCAAAAGGAATTAGCCTAGTTAACCCTCTATATACATATATATATATATATATATATGTATGTATGTATAATCTCCAAAAAATGCTTCTTAAAACAAAAATTAATGAATAATAAATAAATCAACCATATCCAAATGGATAAAATAAACCCAGGGTCACTCTAATCTTTGAACCCATGTAACTTTTTGACTTTTTCCACATCAATTCCTCTCACAAAAAGTCAGTCAATTAAAATAAAAGCAATCACCAATTAGGCATATATCAAAGTCCTCTGGCCCCGAGAGACTATTTGGTGACTTTTGTTAAGCAAACAAAAGGGCAAGCTCCATGTTGATCGTGCGCGGGGTAGATTTAGATACCATCCATCATCAATTATATGGTGTAACACCACCACCACCACCACCTAGTTAGCATAACTTTTCATGCCATTGCCCTGTATTTATTATTCATGCCTTCTATTTAACTCAGTATTTTTTTTTTGTTGCCCCGGGGGGGGGGGGGGGGGGGGGGTTTGGTTGGTTTAAGAGGATGTATTGTTTGGGTTTCCTAAAAAATGTTGATAGTATACTGCATTTACAACAGTAATATGTCAAGTCCACATTTGCAAAAATGATCCAAGATAAGATGATATGGAGGAAACGTGAATCAGGGCACCATGATTGATGATGAACTCAATTAATGAATGATACATTTCTTCACAACTCCTAGTCCAGACTACCACAAAAGAGAACATGCAAAGAATGATCGAATTGCCAATTAATATCTTGACAAAAAATAGTTTGCACCGTCAAAAAGAATCTAAAACTCATTTTTCAGTAATCTGATCCCGCAGTGCATCATCCTCCACTTGACCCATAATAGTAAAGAAATGCCAAGCAGATTAGGACATCTGATAAAACGAGGCCCACCACATCAAAAACAAATTTAGGAGCGAATAATCCCCAAACCTGCAGGCAAATTGAGCAGTAGGCTAACAGTTACAATATGCTAAACATGCACAGATCGATACAAATGCGTTCAGAATTTGTGGTCTTAGAATACCATCAGGTGCCGTCTTTGAATTGTGACACATAATATTGTGAATGTCACTGTGGTGGCTGTAATGAGTCCATACATCAAATACACCTGAAACATGGAAGAAGATCAATAACTACAACTACAATTAGATCACTGCAGCATGTGCAATATCAATGAACCGTCAGGCCTCATCTAAAGAGAACTATGACCATATACGTCCAGGGTGACAAACTTACTTGAGATAATTGCATGAAAAAGAATTGCTTTCTCTGTTCATCCTGACCAAATGGAAGTCGACGCGCAACAAGAAATGGAAGTCCAAAAATTGGAAGGATGTGAGAAAAACCAAATGTATCAATACTAAGAAGAATAGCTTGGGGAATAAGGATGAATTCTTCAAACCTGAAAAAGAAAACAGAGCCTCAATGATTCAGCCAGGTGAGTAATGATTTCATCAGAAGTAATAAAGGGGAAATGATTTCATCACTTGGAAAATTTAAATCACAAGTCCCAATTCCTTTAAGAGGAGTAATAAGGCCAATATTTTAAGCTAAATAGACAAAAAAGAAAGACAAACAGATTATATATAAAAAGGGCAGCCCAACACACAAGGCTCTTGCCACTATAGGGTCTGGGGAGGGTCATATGTATGCAACCTTACCCCAGCGTGCGGAGAGACTGTTCTTGTGTTTTGAACCCGCGACTCTCAAGTTAAGGTGGACCAACCTTACCACTAAGCCGAGGTCTGCCCCACAAAAGATAATATATCTATTTATAGGCATATATATAGGATAGGCAGAAATTTATATATATAGAGAGAGAAAGAGAGAGTGAGAGAGAGCATAAACTTACCCAATAAATGCGGCAGCATAACGGAGGCCATCAAAAGCACACCTGCACAAAATGTTCCAATGGATTAGGAGATACAGGGTAAATTGAGGGAGAACAAGGAACTACTTCCAGTTTAAGAACCAAAATAAATTTTCAAACTGATAATAGTTTGTAAAAAAGGCAGGAAGGTTGCAGCAATACCAGAGTTTGGAACCAAATGAATGACAAAACCCTTGACTTACTCTTTGGAGCACAAATTAGACTAGCAATGGCTCAATCAGCAGACGTGCAAAAATTAAGAGTGCAACACTTTACCAGTGACCGGTGCAGAAAAACAGGCACACAGCTAGAAGGCTCCATTGTGTAACAGGGGAAGAATACAAGGTTAAAGTTCCAATAGTGACATTTTTGGAATCCTGTTCCAAACTCTCCAACCTCATTATGCACCAACCTAGTAAAGAGATTCTTATAAGTATCAAATCAGGAGTTCAAAATTACAATGCTTAAAAATCTTAAAACCAGCAGAGACTTATATCATGAAAGAATACTAATAGTTTTATTAAGGATTGCAGTATCCAAATGACTATGGGACTATATGAGTGGCTTACTATATAGACAAGAGAACGAGGCTTAAAAAAATCACAAACAGATAAACTGTTGCTTGCTCAAGTGCAATACTACCAAGACTAAAGGTACAATGAAGAGAAAGCACCTCCAACTATGGATGCTAAAGCAACCAAGGGACCTTGTTTTCCAGATAGAATAATGACTGTTGAACTCCACGCAGATAACATGGCCACCGTTTTAATAGTCACACTTTCTTCCCAATCTGAAGCTTTTTCTTTACTAAGAAATCGCAGAAGTGCAAGGAATGACAGTTGTGTACAACCAATAACATAGATTATTTGGGGAATGAAATTTCTTTGTATGCCTTTGAACAGCAGAGGCAGATTCAGTAGTTTACTTTCTAAGGCCCAGTATACTGCAATGAGTAGATAACTAAATATGGTTCCTGCTATAACATAATTCAAAATTCTCTGACACGAGCTGCGAGCAATACTCTCATGCAGCATGAATGCCAATATGATCAGAGCTAGCACTGCCACAAATTCTGCTATATACATCCAAAAAGGAGAGTCTTTAGCAGTGCCAAGCATCCATGAAGGACAAATATCCAGTAATATGGAACTGACGGCCAGCTTTGACAGCCCAAGTTCTATAGAAAATCTGAGGATGGAGATTAACAGAACAAACGCAACTGCCTGCAAATACAATTACCAAACAATTTAGCCCACAAGCAAAAGTGTATTATCTCAAGAAAGAAAATAATGTAAATTATATATTTGCAAGCCCTAATAAATCACCAGTAAAGAAATTGACAAAAGGAAACAACACCAAGAGTAAAATTCCTACTTCCAGTAGCATCTTCTTTTTAATTATTGAATAACGTAAGTTGAGCATCCCAGTTGTGGCTGCAAGAAAACTTGCAACTTTCCCTTCTTCCACTGATCTCATTGAATTTAAATTGAAAACAAAAACACCAAAAACCATGTTAGTAATGAAAGAGAATATGCATTAAAAAAGCCATAAAATCTCTATCCAGCCAGAACTTACAAATATAACTATTTGAAAGGAAGCTGCATGCACGTATTGCCACTATCAGACAAGAAAATGTCAAGCCGAAGGAAAACCCAGAATTGGCATAGGAAACAAAATAAACTCCAAATAATTTGTCCAGCCTTCTAATGGCGAGAAAATGGACAAGAAGTGAAATCAACATCACGCCAAAGCCAATGCCCATCATCTTCAAATTGAACTCTGTCCATTTTGAGCGAGCTAGCTCAGCAACACTTGCCAAGAAACTAAAATATGCATCCATTTGCCTCCTGAGATCATGTAATGACAAATTACAGCTTTCATTTTTATGTAGTGCTAAGTTCATTACAGTATGTGACCAATTCTCCGCTGCTTGAGCATACATTTCTGATACATGCAACAGGTCTTCATTTGAAAACCCAATAACAGATGAAGCTGAATAAACATCAATGTATCTCTTCACCTACATAAGTAATATGTGTCCCATCAAAAAAGTGGTGAAGTAAGCAACTGTCTCTAGATGCATAAAAAATTCAAAGGAAGCAACTGTGTCTAGATGCATGATGGTGGTTGTGCTTTGTTTTGTGGTTGGTAGGTTAATATTCAAGCAATAAACAATGTTGTGAAGACCAAAGTGCACAAAAATAAGAACTATTATTGAAATACAAGGAGTGACCATTGTCTTCAAATTTAATGCTCTAAAAGTGTGAAAGCAGGCCCAGGTAGGCTTGGCCAAGGTCAACATATTTTACATGGACTTGGCTATGAATATTGGGTTTACATTAGACCTTCCTAAACCCCAAACCTTAGGATACAGGGATGTTTGTCCAAAAGTGGTGTATAAGTAGGAGGAAACATTCTGCATACTTGAACAGATTACATTTTCAACAATATTTTAAGGGGTAGTGACATTTTACGCCTCTAGAGTTTGAGAGAAAATTAGATGACCTCCATGTGGTGAAAAAAGTGTGCACATAACCCCCTTATGGTTGGACTAATGTGTAAAATAGACGATCCGTAATGATGTCAGTAAAAATACAAAAATGCCCCCATATTGTTAGAATCTCATTTCTTTTCCGTTTGTGATCCTTCTTTCTCCTTCATTTTTTTGCCTCTCTCTTTCTCTCGCATCCTCAACAGAACCTACCTAGCCCCTCCCTCTCCTTTTGCCGATCACCCAACACACCATTTTTGCAATTGCCTTCAATACACTGCTGCATCTATATTCTATGTATTTTTATACTCTCGCTTCCCAAGGAGCAAGGCAGAGCCTCTAATTGCAAAGAAGAGAACATTTAAATGGTAACATGTAGAGCATATATAAGATAGTCAAGGCCCGGGCAAGGATCAAAATTTCGTTTCGTTTCGTACGAATCAGCCAAAACATTTCAGTTTCCCCAGCCACCGAAGCGAAACAGCGGAGGAATTACGAAATTTCAAGAATGAGAACGAAACCAAGATGTTTCATTGTGTTTCGTACGAAACATCTCAGTGTCGGTGGAAAAAAGCTAAAGTGTCGAAAAAATTGACAATTATGTGCGCAGCTCTGCTACAGAAACAGCACACCCGTGAATTGATTAAGATTTTGAAAGGAGAAAAAGAGATAGAAGACAAAGAGGAATCTTGACAGAGTCACAGCGAATCTGACACACTAAAGCAAAAAAATTCCAAAAAAGCCATCAAATCTTGGAAGAAAGAGGAAGAAGACTTACGGTACATCTTCAGACTGTAGTCAACTCCCCACCAGATCAGTCGTCGACTCCAAAGTTCAGACTCCAGCTCCAGGATCTCCAGGTACATCTTCTTTCTCCTTGGCTTCAATCTTCTTCTCCCCCATCCTCGAATCTCTTCCCCAGATCTCTTCCTCTCTCTTCTTCTCACCCCTTCTCTTCCCCAGATCTATTTGTCTCTCTCTTCTTCTCCGCCTTCCCTTCCCTAGATCCCTTTCTCTCTTCTTCTTCCCCCTTCTCTTCTCCAGATCGACTCCCACAACTCTTCCCCCTGTTCTCTCTCTCTCACTCTCTGTGAATCACAGGCTTTCCCCCTCTCTCTGTTCGTGCGTCGAAGCCCTGGAAATCAGATTGGGCTGGGCAACCTTCGGCTAAGGTAAGTAAATTAAATAAATTAGATTTTAGATTTTATATTAAGAATTTCAGATTTGTGTTATGTTTATATTTTATTATTTATGTTATTCAATTATAAACATTATTCATGTTATTCAAATGTAAAAATTATTCAGATTGGTCAAGGGTCATTCATATTATGTTTATGTTAACTTATAATTAATTTGTTTAAAAGAGGCTTTGGCCTAAAAAATATATGTATATCTATAATGTTATAAATTATAGGTTTAACAAATATAAATATTATTATTAATTTGAATTAGAGTAAAATATAAATTTTATGTCAAAAACATATTTATAGTTGTACTGTTATATATAGACAGTAAATAATTTTATTATATTTTTTATTGAACTCTAAAAATTTTGATATATTAAAAAAACTCAATTGTTTTCAATAAAAATCTCACCCACTTGCACACTTAGGCTATAAGGGAATAATTGAAATAAATACTTTGAATATGAAAAAAAAAAGCATTGGGCATATAATATATAATAGGTTTAACAAATATAAATATTATTACTAATTTGAATTAGATTAAAATATAGATTTTATGTTAAAAACATGTTTATAGTTGTATTGTTATATATATAGATAGTACATAAATTTTTTATATTTTTTATTGAACTCTTAAAATTTTGATATATTAAAAAAGCTCAATTGTTTTCAATAAAAATCTCTCCCACTTGCACACTTAGGCTAAGAGGAAATAATTGAAATAAATATTTCGAATATGAAAAAAAACATTGGGCATATAATAAATTATAGGTTTAACAAATATAAATAATATTACTAATTTGAATTAGATTAAAATATAAATTTTATGTTAAAAACATATTTATAGTTGTATTGTTAGGCTAATTAAAATAAATATTTTGAATATGAAAAGAAACATTGGGCATATAATTTATATTTAAGTTTATTGTTTATGTATAATTGAAGAGCGTGAATTTTAGTAGTGATGGTGAATTTTTTTTTGTAGATATGGCATCAAAAGGAAATGATACGATTGCACAGCCTCTAGAAAAAAAGAAAAGGCAACGTGATATTGGATGGAATTATGGAGAGCAAGTTGGAAACAATCGACAACATGTAATGTGCAATTATTGTCATAAAATAATGAAGGGGAGTGGTGTATCACATTTGAAACAACACTTGGCGGGTGGTTATTCAAATGTGGAAAAGTGTGATAAGTGTCCCTCAGAAGTGGCCAAGACAATGAGAGATTATTTGAATCGTAATTAACAGGAGCATGAAGAGGTAACATCAAAAAGGGCTGAACTAAGAGCAAATTTAATTGATCTTGTTAGGAGAAGACATGGGATTGACATACATGATTCTGACTCCGATTCAGATGATGATATGACTCCCCAAGAAAGGGCTAACTTGGAGTATGCAAAGGAGCAATCTTATCGTGATATACACATGGTTGAACAAGGTTTTAGGGGAGGGAGATATGGGTCATCTAGCCATAGCAGTGGTGGTCATTTGAAGGGATTGATGCGCTCACATAGTGTGAAGGATGCATGGGATAAATTATCAAGAAAGTCACAAAAAGCTTCGAAAAAAGGTAAAGATATTCCCATAGAAGATATAGATCCTTCAATGTATCGGAATAGAGAAGTAAAATAAGTTAAGCTAAAGCATTTGTGGAACCCCAAAAAGTGGGCAGGGTCTGCCAAACATGCTATAGCACAATTTTTTATTTATGGAAATATTCCACCCAGCAAAGCTCAAGAAAATTTTTATGAAAACATGATAGATGAAGTTGGTAGAACTAGAGCAGGTATGAAGGGGTCAACACCTTATGAGATTGGGGGACCATACTTGGACATGGAAATAGAAGATCTCAGGAATTACATTGATATATTCAAGAAGAAATGGGATACTTATGGAGTGACAATCATGTGTAATGGGTGGACATCAATCACCAGACTATCTATCACTAACTTTTTGGTGTATTGTGATGGAAAAATTGTCTTTCATCGATCAGTTAATACTTCCAATCACGATAAAGATGCTGTGTATCTTTTTCAGTTGATAAATGATGTGATTCATGAGATTGGAGAGAAATATGTAGTCCAGATGATTACAGATAATCAATCTTCATATAAGAAGGCCGGTGAAATGTTGATACAAGCAAGGCCACACTTGTATTGGACCTTTTGTGCTGCCCATTCCCTTGACCTAATTTTGCACGACTTCGGTAAACTGGAGAAGGTGAAGAATTTGCTTGATCAAGCTAAAAGGGTCACCAATTTTATTTATAATCATAACAGGGTTCTTGATATAATGCGAAGTTACTGCAAAGGGGAATTGATTCGACCAGCACAAACAAGATTTGCAACTAATTACATCGCCCTTTCAAGTCTTTTGGAACATAGAAATGGCTTGCAAACGATGTTCACTTCAGATGATTGGTATAACAATGTAGCCAGTCGAGATCCAGTTGGACAACAAGTACATTCAACTATTCTCAACCCAAAGTTTTGGGAACAAGCCAAAAAGATAGTGAATATCCATGAACCTATTGCAAAGGTTTTACGAATGGTGGATGGAGAGAAGCAAGCTACAATGCCATATGTATATGAAGCAATGAAGCGAGCAAGACAAGCAATTCAAGATATTGCTCCAAAATCTTGCAAAAAATATATAAACATTGTTGATCATCGATGGAAGAAGCAAATCATTCATAACATTCATCTGGCAGGTTAGATATAATTTACATACTAATTCGATATTACTGTTAATGTAACCAACTTATAAACTATATGATAATATGATTAATTTTTTTTATTTATGAACTTGATGTAGCCTATTACTTGAATCCTGCATTCCAGTACCAAGAAGATGTCAGTGTGGATTACAATTTGTTAAAAGCACTTAGAGGCGTAGTGTCTCGACTTGAAGAAAATCTTAATACAGCTTCTCAAGCTCTTGCAGAAGTAACATTAGTTATTGTAGTTGGTCATTATCTATACATTTGTTGGTTTTTGTACATAAAAGCCAAATTATTTTTTCTATGTTAAATAGGTAAAAATGTTTCGTGATGCCATGTATCGGTCTGGATCGCAAGCTGCAGTTAGGGGTAGAACTACAACTGATCCAGGTAATTAAAAATTTTATATTTAAATACAATATATTATTTGAAAAAATATATTATCTTCCATGCCAATTATTTATCTCATTGTACAGCTGAATGGTGGTTTTTGTATGGCACCGATACTCCTAACTTATGGAGGATTGCCATGAGAATACTATCACAAATATTCTCATCTAGTGGCTGTGAAAGAAATTGGAGCACTTTTGCCCACATTCATACAAAAGTGCGTAATCGGCTGAATTATGCAAAATTAGAAAAGCTGGTGTTTGCACAGTATAACATGAGATTAAAGCTGAAATTCCTTATAAATGAAGATCGGGGATCAGAATTCAAACCAATTGATTTAAGTAATGTATTTCAAGAAGATGAAGGAATTTCAGAGTGGTTGGATGATCCAGGTGATACACTTTTAGATGAGCTTGATGATGATGGTCAACCAACTAAACCAAACACTTTCTTAGCTACATGGGTTAATCGTTATTCTGATAATGAAGCTGGTGGAATAGGGCAAAGTCAAAGTTTCAGGCTACCATGTAGATCAACTACAGAATTCAGTGGAGCTGGATCAAGCAGAGCAAGGCATAGTACATCAGCTCAAAATGCACCTCTTACTCTTAGCAGTGATGATGATGATGGTGATGGTGATGGTGATGGTGATGGTGATGATAGCAGACAAGGTGAAGATAGTGGTGGAGTTGCTGGTGGAAATATTAGCGGTTCCTCGCAAGGAGGAAGAAGAAGTCAAAACCCACATGGAATTCATTTCACTGAAGAACAAGGCTTTACTCATACTACCCAAGATGAGGATCATGGCTCTCAACGCATGCGTCAGTATGAGCAAGGTGAACGCCATTGTTTCCATTCACGTGATGAACAACAAAATCTTAACAATCCACAGGCTATAGATACTATTATGCGTGGAGTTGACATGATTAATAGTGGATTGTCTGATATGAGTATGAGTGATTACTATAATCAAGGTTCATCATCTGAACATCACTCGTATGGCCAAGGGTCATTATTTGGACGTCACTTGTATGGTCAAGGGTCTGGATATCACTCACTTAATCGGAGTTTTGGATATCACTCATATGATCAGGGATCATCATCTGGATATCAGCCATATGGTTATGACTCATCTTCTTATGGATATGGAAGTGCATATGACTAACAAGCATCATCATCTCATAGCTATGGGCTTGGACATAGATATGGACAGATAGGAGGTCAGCTAGGTGCACCACCTACTGAACAATATGGATGTTCTGTGGAGGAGTATCAGAGATATAAGGCAAATTACGAGGCATGGTATTGCAATTACATGAGTTGGGGTGATTATTGTCGATATATTTTAAACACATATCATGTATCTCTCAGTGCGTATCCTGATCCTGGGCCATATGCACCTGCTCGACACTCCACAGCTGGTTGGATGTAATATATTGGTATGGCATATGTTGCTTATTTATCATATTGACTGAGTGTGTATTTATATTTAGATGTTGCTATATGAAAACTTGACATGTTTACTCATTTTATTGTCTATGTTTGCATTTACATTATCACTTACTAGTTACCACTCAATTATATTTCTATTTCTCTAGTCTTAATGAATATATACCGCTTAAAACATGTTTCATTATTGTCATATTAGTATTAAAATTATATATTAATGGACATTAAGTTATGTTTCCCAATGTTTCTTGATGTTTCCCATTTTTTCGCTGTTTCCATCATATTTCCGAAACGTTTCCGTTTTCAACCAACCGAAACGACCCCTTGAAACGAAATTTTGATCCTTGGGCCCGGGACAATTTTCATTTACCAATCATTGGTATAATCTCATTTGACAGCAAAGGATTTTCTGAATGTACAAATCAAGCAATATTCCACCAACTAAACATGAAAAGGAAGTGGTGATTGTACTATATATATACACAATTGTATAACCACCCATCATCACATGAGTTTAACAAATGGAGAATGAAGAAAACAGAAAGAAAATGAAGAAATTAGAAAAGTGACATGCTACAAAGACAAAACAAAAAACAAAAAACAAAAAAAACATATCAGCAAAGAAAAAAAAGAGAGAAAAGCTAAGCTGTAAAATGCAGGTAGTATGTATATAAATTGCATGAACTTACTAACAATGGAAACATGAAATTTACTTTGTAATTTTATAGCTTTTTATGTTTAAGTGTAAATGCTCTTTCTTGGTCTGCAACTTGCAATACTCCATCAATACGAACTGGGGTATGGAGTACGTTTTGATATAGCTGTAAAATTTACTAGACTTTTTCCAAATGGTTGTTGCTTGTTCATATACTCGGCTTCCAACTTTTGATTTCTTTGGCTGTTTTGCACATTTGATATAGGGTGGGGGGTAGCCAGGAGGGGGGAGGAGGTGTGATGTGGAGAGAGTAAACAATAGCACAACACTTTTACCTGATCTCAGCAGTTAAAAGTTCTGTTGACAAGTTCTAAATTGACGTCGACACAACTTGTTTCAATATATTGCACTGTATTTTGGTGCATTTCGCTATATTCCGATCTCCTGGATGAGGCTCCCTCACTGAAATTTCATGGGTAGAGTACTATATGCATGTAAGATGTAGTGGTGGTAAAAAAGGAATCATTGTCAGCACCAATTAAACTTGTGGCCAGGGGAGGGGGGAGAGGGTATTTTAAATGGAAACATTAGAATTTCATTATTCCACTAGTGTTTCGTTTCGGTCCCCTACGACACGAAAATGTTTTGGCCGTCTCGATAGAAACAAATGGAAATTTTGTTCATTGAACTCGACAATCCAAAAAAGAATCAAAGGATGTATTTGACTAATCCCTAACTGAACTACTCAAGAGACCAAAAAATTTCTTTTTACAATAATATGCACTGAAGACTTAACTCATCAAACAATCTCCAATTTCTCTCCCCCCAAACCCACCTCATCAAAGAAAAAGGCAGCATATATTCTTCTCCTCCGTATCTTAGTGCCCCTCCAACATCGAAAATTTTCCAACACTTTTATTGGAGAAACTAATAAAATCACCAACAAAGTAAGCACTAGACTCCGCAACTCCCTTGCTACACTACAATGAATGGGAAGGTGATCCATCACCTCTCCATCTTCTTTTCATCCACATCACCAATTCCGGCAGGATTTTCCTCCTCATAAGATTACTAATGGTTAAAATGCTTCCTTTTAAGGCCAACCAAAGAAAGCCACTTTAGAAGGGGCATTTGACTTCAAAGTGCTCATCCAAGGGACCAACCTTACATCATGACCACTTAGTTCCTTATAATAGGACTACACCTCAAATCTTCCAAACTGGGAGGCATCCCAAATGACCCAATCCCACCTCCCAAATACATGCCCATTAAGAAAGTCACCACCATGTCAACCTCCCAAACATGAAGTGGGTGTCTAAAAGTAATTATCCTGAATCAGAAGTATTTCGCTCCACTCTTATAGAATTCTCCGCTGAGGCATTCTTATTCACCTTAAGCCAATGAAACAAAGGATAAGAATCCTTCAAAGAAGAGGTGCTACAAGAACAAAACTCCAAAGCTCACGTGTCCCCTTCACCAACCACAAAATGAATTTCTTATGAAACTATGACGCCCAAGACCAGAAAGACCTCTTAAGTGGGGTGAAGTGAGGGGTTGCAGGTGAGGTGGTGCTATGTGTTGAGTCCCACATCGCCTGGTAAAGTTGAAGTGAAGTGCCATATATGTAGACACTTGCATCTACTTGGTATAATATATTTTAAAACCATGCGTGCCAAGGCCCAAAGTGAACAATATTGTACCATGTGGATCCTGGGTTGTGATAAAAATAATCCAAGTCTTCTAATCCCCAACCCTCCATCCAAAAGCAATTTAAAACTAAATCTTAAACCGTGTTACAAGATATTTTTTGCACCATTGAAAAGGTTAACAAAAATCCCAATTCTATATTTCCCACCAAATTAATAACCTGTGATCACAAATTTTCAATGCATTATCAAACCTAACAAAGGATAAAACCTCTCAATTTATTATTTTTCATGTCCAGAGCCTTGATTCCAAATTGAAAAGGTTGATTAAAAAGTTAAAAAAATAACGTAAAGAAGCTCAATGAGATATAAAATATAATCCAAGACCAATACAAAGAATACCTGCCAAGAATTGATGCAGAGTACGTTGACATAATTTTGCATCCATTCTTCCATATCTGATTTATTTTGGCAAACACCCCCTTTATAGCCTTCCAAATTCCATGTTCCAGCAGCTAAAGCATACAGTTCAGGATTAACACACCCAATGCTGAAAACAAACTAACCTTGTAAGTGTTATTTCAAAAAGAGATTTTTCATAATGTCAAAGTGAAGTATAGTACTGCAGTAGCATGGTAGCAAGCTAACAGTCCATACACATTCTCAAATGTGTGTATAAAAGCAAATACAAAAAATAAGATGCCACCTCTTCAAAAAATGAAAATCCAAACAATAACTATTAGATGTTTAAATACCATACCGATAAAGCCTTCTTTACCTCTTTGATCGACGTCCTCCTTGCCAACTTTCGTAAAGGGAGAACACCAAATACGACATAACCCAAGAAACTCCGAAAACAGAAAAGCGAGAGCACCACAGGTTTCAAAAAATAGAAGAGGTGATTAATTGAAACCTCTGCCTTCCTACAGATGCAGCAGCAGTTGGGAAGCATTTTACTCCTCTCCCCCAAATTATCCAATGTGAAGCTGAGTGAAGACTGTAGTCCAAACAAAAAAAAGACACCATCGTAGGTACCCCAACTTTCCAAATACTTTTCCAAGGGAAGCTCAGGCCTAGCTCCCCTTCTCAACAATTGACAGAAGTATTTAACTAAGAATCTCTAACTATTAGCAATCCAAACAATCCTATCTTCTATTGCAAGTGGGACAAGCCCCTCATAAAAGAGTAGGAAAAATTCATTCATTGCCTCCAATTCCTAATCCTGAACAACCCTAATAAAGTGGGGCTTGCACACAATACATGTACCAGAAATCCTCTTGTAATCTAAGACAAAAGGTATTCTTATCAACTGCAATATTTTTATTTTTGATAGGTAAATAAATTTTATAAGGAAAAAAGCGCCTAATCAGAGGCGCAGCTCTTGTACACCAGGAGTATACAAAAAAGCATAACATTAAGCACTAAAAAGATCTTCGATAAAAGTGATAAAATCAAAGGAAGACCAACACAAATCACGTAGTAACCAAAAATACAAGCTATGTAACAAGGCTAACTTTAGATTATGAACTACTAAACCTGTGTCCTCCAATGTACGCCTATTACATTCTCCCCAAATACACCACATCAAGCACAAAGGGGCCACCCTCCAAGCCTTCCGGAGTCTCTTTAAAGCGCAACCACCAACCCAATATTCCAACAAATGAAATACTGAACCTGGCATTACCCAATTGATACCAAAAAGAGAGAGAACAAAACCCCACAATTCCCGAGCTACATTACAATGTAACAACAAATGATTAACTATCTCCTTCACCTTCCTACACATACAACACCAATTAGGAAGCATCTTCCCCCTCTTTACCAAGTTATCAATAGTCAAAATAGCTTCCAACACTGCTGTCCACACAAAAAAAAGAAACCTTCATTGGAGCCCCTACTTTCCAAATACTCTTCCAAGGGAACCTGCAATTCCGTCCTCCTCTTATCAAATGATAAAAAGATCTAATTGAGAACTTACCACCATTATTCACCCATATAACCTTATCCTCCCCTCCCTTGAACCTCATTTTCTCATATAACAAAAGGAATAATTTTTCAACTACCTCTAATTCCCAATCCTGTAAAGCTTGACAAAATTGAGGCTCCCAAACTAAACCACAGTTAGAAACCTTCATGTATTTAGATACCCAAGCATTCTTGGTTGAAGCGATATTAAATAAATCAGGAAATGCCTCAGACAAATAAATCTCTTTACACCAAACATCATGCTAGAATTTAATCCTCCTGCCATCAACAATGTCAAAATGCACATGAGGACCAAAATCCGACCACCCATTCCGAATACCTTTCCAAAGACTAACCCCATATGAACCCCTAACTTCTTTCGAAAACCAATCACCCTCATCAGATCCACATTTACAATGGATAACCCTTCTCCAAAAACAGCCCCACTCCATGGCATACCTTCGTAACCATTTACCCAACAAAGCTTGATTAAAGCATCTAAAATGTCGAATGCCCAAGCCTCCAACTGAAAGAGGATTACAAATTCTATCCCAATCGACTAAATGATACTTAAACTTATTCCAGAAACAAACCCCCCCCCCCCCCCCCCCCCCAAAAAAAAAAAAAAACAAAACGAAATTCCTTTAAAGTCTCTCCGACCTAGCAGCCACAGGCGCAGGAATAGTAAAAAGAGACATAATAAGTTGGGAGACTTGCTAGAGCTCTTTATCAATGTCAACCTTCCTCCCTTTGACAGATACTGTCTCATCCACATAGCCAGCCTTTTTCCATCCTCTCCACAAAGCAATCCCATACTGAAATAACCTTGAAAGATGACCCCAAAGGCAACCCCAAATATGAAGAAGGCAAGGAACCGATGTTGAAAACAAGGACTGCTGCCAAATTCTGGAATTAGGAACCACCCCGACAGGAATCAATTCACTCTTCCCAACATTAATTTTCAAACTAGAAATCGCTTCAAAGAAAATCAGAATACAGCAAATGTTTTCAAGTTCTTCTTCCTCAACAACACAAAAAATCATGGTATCATCAACAAATAACAAATGAGAAACTTTAACTGAACCTCCACCTCGGCCTGCCACCTCAACTTTAACTGAAACTCCCCTGCACTGTTCTACCTATCATCCTGCTCAAAGCCTCCATAACCAGGATAAATAAAAAAAAAGGGATAAGGGATCCCCTTGTCTAATCCCTCTAGAACTGGAGAAGTAGCTTGCTGGAGTACCATTAACAAGCACTAAAAATTTTACTGTAGAAATACAAAAAAGAATCCAAGATCTCCACCTCTCCCCAAAACCCATCCTTTCCATGACATACAACAAAAAATTCCAATTAACATGATCGTATGCTTTCTCAATATCGAGCTTACACAATAACCCTGATACCCCACTACATAATCTAGAATCCACCACTTCATTGGCCACAAGCACAGCATCCAGAATCTAGCGACCTCCCACAAACGCATGCCGAGATTTAGATATAACTTTACCCACCACTTTCCTCAATCTCATAGCTAACACTTTAGCTAACAGCTTATATATGCAATACACTAAGCTAATGGGCCTACAATCTTTCAGCTCCACGGCTCCTCCTTTCTTGGGAATCAACACAATAAATGTAGCATTGAGACTCCTTTCAAAAGAACCAAACTCAAAGAAATGCAAAAACATAGCCATCGCATCTTCCCTTACCGCATCCCAACCTGCAAGTAAAAATGTGAGTTTTGCATTTCTAGGCTAGCTAAAGTGCTCTAGATGAGAGTGAATTTTCCTTCCTTCAAAAGGTATTGCCTTTTCCATGTTGTGAATCTTTTCTCCACTTGCTCAACAATACTACCCCTAACAATAATGGATTTGAAAGAGGATCTCAAAGGCAGCCCTAGGTAAGCAATGGGAAGGTATCCAACTTCGAAACCTAGAGAATTTCACCCTTGCATTAACTCCGAAACCTAGAGAATATTCTGAATAACAAGGATAATTTCACTCTTGCATTAACTTTAAGGCCAGACCCACCCTCAAAGTAAATGAACACATGCCTCAATTTGCTCCTTGGCTCCACAAAAAATAATGGACAAACAACATATGAGAACCCAACACTAGCATCCCTCCCACTCTACCCATGTCAAAGCCAGATATTATTCCTCTCTACACATCTCTGACAATCCTTCTGAACAAGGTTTCCATGATAGTAACAAATAATGGGGCGATAAAGGATCAAGTGCCTAAGGCCCCTGGAGCTAGAAAGAAAAAAACATGATGGGGTTCCATTTATCAAAATGGAAAATCTATCAATCAAGATACGGAAACGAATCGAAGAGCTCCATTTATTCCCAAAACCCATCCTCTCCAACAAATAAAGCAAGTCCGAAATCACCTAATCATATGCATTTTCTATACCAAGTTTACAAATCACACATGGAACTCCAATACGTAATCTCAAACTCACCACTTCATTGGCTATAATAACTACATCCAGAATTTCTCGACCCCCAAAAAGGCATTCTAGGAATCATGTATCACCAAACTCACCACCTTCCGCAACCTAAGGGGGCAAGGACTTTAGCCACCCATTTATAGACACAACCCACAAAATTAATAGGTACTAGATCTTTCAAAGTTCATAGAGAACTTTCCTCTAAATTTCTCTTTCATGCGATCCTATGCATTCTTTGCCCTTGCGAAGTCTATTATTTTGGAGTTGCTTCCACCAAACAAGAGCATGTCCTTTGAATTTAAAAAAACATACTTATCCTAGGGGTTTTGATAGGGATTATTGACATGGGAAGGTAGACCACTAACAACTAAGTCTATCACAACCTAATGCTATGCTATAACACTCGACAATCTCAAGCACCTCTTAGACACTTGGAAAGCAAGCCAGACCCTTGTCCTAGCTGGAAAGCAATGAAAATATTACAACAACACCCTAAAAGACCAACTTTGACCCCCTAAGAAAGAAGAGGCAACAGCTAAAATGGGTACTAATGCAATGCCAGTTATTTGGTGATACAACTCAGCATAACATTTGATTAACAAATGGAAGACAACATGCAAAATGATTTTCTAATGCAATAATAAAAAATGAAAAATAAAAGTGATGCCTAATGCCAGGACAACATATATACTCCCAAACAAGTAAGTATACTCTCACTAAATTATATTGACACCTAGTTCCCTTATGCTTACATGTCACAATCCTCCAATACCATGTGTCTAGTCACTTAAGTGTTAAGTGAATGTGGACAACCCCACATAATAGGCTAGAAAATAAACAACCAAAACTAATCCCTTAAAATAAATAAGTAAAGAAAAACTAATCAAAAGTCTTCCATTCAAGTCGCACTATCTTCTTCATCATTCACCAATACATCGACTTTTCAGTTTCTTTCCTTATTTCTCTTAGTCTCTGTCCCTATTTTTCTTTGTTCCAATGAGCTAAATATCATGGAAGATGATCTTTATTTTCCCTTTGGAACTTTAACCCCATGTATGCCCTTAAGGAAAACCTAATCTTTTCGTATTATAAAGGATTTCCTTACAGAGAAGCATAGTAGCTTTCTTACTAGGACTAGGATTTCCTAATTCCATCTAAGATTTCCTAAACTAATGAAGACTAAATCAATTCCAAACAAGAACTATCAAAATGGATACCAAACAACCTAGTAACCTGGACACTAATATAAAGTAAATTATAGGAATACCCCTAATCTATGAAATTGCCAAATTGCCCCTGGTTTTGGCAAATTTTTAATTTTTCCCAAATCTGAAGTAGTTAGAATTGCTTGGGTTTAACCAAACCCCTCCAAAACAGACCCCCTATCATGCGATATCAATGATGGGACTCAATGGTCATTGGTGGGGCCTAAAAGGGTTCTTTTTTATTTTGTCCTTTTCCAAGCATAGACTGTAAGGTGTCATTCCCCATCAATGATACCAAATTTGATGTAGGAAAAATCCTAATAAAGGCTTCCTTACAATGAAATATAGTGGGCTAAGACTTCAATGTCTAGGGTTTTCAATGCAATGATAAAATTGTGGTTTAGGATGGATTTAGGCTTGGATTTGGTTGAAGTTTGCTTACTTTAGTGTGAAATAAAAAACAATAGCTTGTTCTATTCTTTTGAGTTCAACCACACATATCAAAAACAGTACCCTATCATGTGAATTGTGTTACCAATTGCAGGACTCATTGGTCCATTGGTAGGGCCTACTTGGCTGTTTATTTTTTCCCCTTTTCCAAGCATATAGACTCTAATGTATAGCTCCCCATCACCTTCTTAGAAATTTTGTGTCTAGTAGGAGTGGAATATCTCTACTTATACAACAATCCACCATCATCAAAGGAACCAACGGAGGATTACTAAAGCATACCATATTAGAAGGAACCAATGGATATATTATTTACTAGAAACCAACACTACTAACTTGTCTTCAATGTATTATGAAATTCATCACACAGTTAATTTTATAAATAGGAAATAAAAATAATGATTAAAAAGTTAAATTTGATAGCATGCTTACACTGCACCTTCCAAATGGAAAAGGAACACCAAGCAATGCTGAAACTGTTACTGCAAAATCAAGCTGCAAAGATTTGACTAAACTAAGTGCAATTCATAAAAGAAGCATATAATTCGTTTTATTTTAAGCATAAAGATTAAATAGATTTACCATCTAGAAAGGGATGACAAACCTAACCTGTTGAATGGAGCTAATGCACATCATCCTTCCATCCTGAAATTCAGAACATGAAAGAAAACATAATGATGCTGATCCTCGTCAACGTAAAACCAACTTCAACCAAGCTGATAAGAAGCAAATATCATCTTCTTTTTTTTGATAAGTAAGATGTGCATTAAAAGCATCAAAGGGGATGCTTGCCATGTACAAAACAGGTTAAGCTATGATAAGCTATACAAAACAAACAAAAATAAAGGCCTCCACACTCTTCGACACAAAAAAAAAAAAAAAAAGGCCAACCAAAACCTTACAAAATCAAGAAAGTCCTACAAGATCCACTAAATATTAAGATTAGGGACACCTCTCCTGAAGCCCAACTCCACAGAATAGCTAAAAAGGAGCTTTTGAGTATTCAAAGGCTCCACCCCTTGGGAAGTCGTCCTATTCTGCTCCCATTATTTTTTTATTTTTTATTTTATTGATAAAGAGTTTCTTTAATTAAGGTTAGGGGGAGAGGCTATTGGGGCTTGAACCTCAGACTATGAGGTTGGATGTACAAGGCCCCAAACAATGGGGCAAGCGATTTGCTCATTCCCCTCCCCAAATTACCCACATCAAGCAAAAGGAGTAAACAACCACGGTTTCCTCCTATGCTTCACCATCTTACCATCCCACCACCCACAGATCACCTCAGCTACATCCCTAGGTAACACCCATTTCACCATCAGCCTTACAAAAGCAATACCAATTAACAAAGATTTGTCTCCCCCAAACCAGATTAGCAATAATCAAAATCTTATCATGAGTCGCATTCCATACAAAGAAGGCAACCTTGGAAGGAGCCCCAAACCTTCCAAACGCTTTTCTGAGGGAAATTTCCTCTCTTATCACCTTCAAAAGCCCCGTAAAAAGATTTCACCTCAAAACAGCCCTTCTTTGAAACACCCAACCAGAGAGAATCCTTGTAATACCTTAGATATTACCTTGCATTTGCATACATGTTTCCTTTGCATTTAATGCCTATAAGTGAGTGTATCCCACCATTGCTTAAGTGTATGCTTGTGTTATTGTGCTTATGTGCTATTTCTCTTTGAAGTGTGATTTAAGCGTGAGAGCATAGATATAATTACAGAGACTTGATGCTTGATTAGAACCTATTTTCACTGTTAGTGATATTCACATGATAAGTGAGTTGGGTGACTCACCACTAAGAGTATGGGGAGAGAATCACCTCATGCTTGAGGGACACCTCACCTTTTTATTTAAAAGGCACGTGTCTTGCTTGGTCTTACAAGATTTTAGTAAATAACATAACCATTTATATATATATATAGCGAGAGAGAAAGAGAGCGAGCCCTTTGCTTGGGCTGAGGGCCCGTTTGGGAACAACTTATTTTCAGAGTTTATTCAGCGTTTTGCTTAAAAAAAAATGAAGTGTTTGGTTGGGTGCTTTTTTAGCTTAAAAAAAAGGACTTTTTTTTGAACGTTTTTAGCATAAAAAGCTCGTAAGCCAAAAGCTAAAAATGTGATGTTTTTTGTGCTTAAATCACTTTAGCAAAAGTTAATAAAATTTTTCAAGTTTCTAAAATGTTCTCTACCACCAACCGCCACTGCAAACCGGCGCCCCCCAACAACACCACACAACCCCCCCCTCCCATGGGGGCCTCCGCTACCACCACCCACCACTGTCGTCGCCGCCACCTACCACTGCCCACCCCACCAACACTTGTCCGTTGTCGCCACCACCAGCCACCATCTCCCGCTGCTATCACCATCCACCACCGTCACCAACCCATTTAAACCTGTCCAAATTCACCCATTTGCCACCCTACTTTTAACATACATCCTAGATTTATCTTACTTGACCGAACGGTGATGTGTAACAAACATAATTTGTACATCATCAAGGTTAATTTGAGGGCAATATTGTTATTTTTATCCAAAAAAAACTAAAAAGGAAAAAGAATGTGCCAGGCACTTAACAATTAAAAGCTTTTAAAAAAATAACTTTTTCAACATGTTACCAAACACCCTAGCCAAGCTTTTTTTAAGCTAGCTTATTTTTTATGCCTTTGTTAAGCAACTTATTCAGTCAGAAAAGCAGTTCCAAACGGGTCCTAATATTTTAGTTTTGGCAAGAGAGAAAGTGAGAGAAAAGGAGAAAAGATGAAAACTCTTAAGTAGATTGCAACCAAGCTTAATTAAGGCATGAAATATGATGCTATGCTTATATTCTTGTCAATAATCAGTTAAAAACTCATCTACAACAATTTTATGCTGAGAATTGACGAATTTGAATGTAGGGTAAAGAAAAACTCTAAGCTCATAACATTGAAAGGAGTTGTATGTCAAAATTGAAACTATGTAAACAAACATCTACAGTTGTGTAATGGTATTTTCATGTACTATCTGGTTATGTTACAACTTGTGATGTCTAGCTTATGAACCAAAGGTTGGAATTAGACTCTTGAGTTACCTAGAATGAGTCATGACCAGACAGAATACTTGAAAGTAGTATTGACTCAGACCAGAATTGGCAAAACAGGGTAACTCGTTACCCGCTAGATAGTCCGCTCGAGTGAACCAACACAATATAGCTTGCTGGATGGACTGCTCCAGCGAATCAATGCAAAATAGCCCTTGGGACGGCGCTTGAGCGGGCTACAGCATATACAAAAGTAATTTTTAAAGAGACATGTTTAAGGGCATGTTTTATTAGGTGTGATTACTACAATTTATACTTTCCTTGTAAGGAATTAAAGGATTGAGGTGAGTAATGGGGAACTTGGAGCAAGTTTCCAATTACTCTTTATATACGACATTCTTTATCTTGTTACGTTCAAGTACAACCGTCGTACCTTTCTTTAAATATTGTTTTTTCATATGATTCCAAAACCCATGGACTTATTTATTTATGCATTGTTCACAAATTTGTTTGAAAAGCAATTGTGTGACAACTCAGGAGGCCTTGGATCGGGGAACTTGACATACACCAATTTAGTTATAATAATTTGGAGAGACATCTCTTACCACCCTATGTGGTTTTAACCCCATGAATGGATTAGTATGCTATGTATGTTAAGTTAGGGGTTCACATTTAGCTAAGACCATGAGGACATTATGATCTTGTTGAAGATATGATAAGAGCTATTGGTAATCCCGTTTTGTTGAAGTTCTGAGAAATTTATGATCTATGGCAAAAAAATGTGATTTATTTCAACATCATACGTTATGAGCATCTAATACTTTTGATCAATACGTCAGGTGGTGTATTAACCTTTGCATTTTAAGGGGATGGAGCTTGTCTTGTGGCTCTTTCTTTTATAAAGATAACTGAAATTGTGCAACGTTTTGCTGAACTTATATGTTATAATCTCTAAGACATGATATACTTTTGAAACATTGGGATTTATGCATATATGGCCTCATGTTTGGCCTGGAATTTTGTAACAACTTGTTGCATCAAGTTTTGTTGTATAAGATGCAAAGTCTGAGGCTTGGGTGCTTTGCTCTTTTGCATGAAAATGAGTTGCACACACTTCATCACTTGTATCAGGTAAATCTGCCATAAATAAAGGGCTTCAGCCTGCTTTCCATCAAAAGAATGTACACTTCCGTTATTATTTCTATTACATTTGAATACACATAATAGGTGCACAACACCTCAATCTTGTTAAGCCTTAGTAGCATTGCTACTAGCCGGTTAACGGTCACCACTTCCGATTCTATTAAGATCATGGGTTGGGATAGTGACAATCTTGACACTGCCCAATACCCCTGTAACTATAAAGCAAAGTTAGGACTTAGGAGATCACTTAAATGGCCCTTCGAAACGAAATTTTGATCCTTGGTTAGGAGGTCACTTAAATGATCAACTCCCAATCCTATAAGCACCTTCTCAAAACAATATTTCAAAATACACCTTGATCACCGCCTCTAGCATAATCTGGCACCACAGGCAGATTACAATGCCAGAGTGTCACGGGCTGCCTTTCAGCACCCCATGACGTCTCATTTTTGTGCTCAAACCTCCCTGGAAAAGGGTGCCAGCGCCCCAGCACCTGCGCGCCCCTGCGCCCAGCAGTGCCCCACCGCCAGCACCTGCGCGCCCCTGCGCCTAGCAGCGCCCCACACTTGCGCGCCCTAACGCCCAAGCACCTGCACGCCCCAGCGCCTAGCAACACCTCAGTGCCCCAACACTTGCGCACCCTGGTGCCCAGCCGTGCCCAACAAATAGCCATAACAGCAGGCAGTAACAAAGGCCCCGTGTCAATATAATTATTCGTGCATAATTTGCCGCACAACCCGGGGTCCAAAACATTGTATATAGTTAGGACTTTTTGGCCTAGCAAGCTCTCGATGTAATTCCCTCCGAGCTATGAGAAAAGCCAATGCCAAGATTTGCACATTCTTTCCCTTTTTGTCAAACTTTAGCGTGACATTTCTCCTAACTCCGGAGGGCAAATTAAGCTAGGTTTTTTTCCATGTATAGCTTTTATCGTGCAGTTTTCCATTGTCAAATCTTGTAATTTTTGGATTTAGTTTAGATTTTCTGCCGAGGCATTATAACTCCTCGGCCATGTTAATGTTTCCTCATATCAGTTTTGTAATGGCTCAAAATGCCATATTAGGGGGGATACATGTATTGACCACCTCCTACCCGGTGAAATGTAAAACTTTCAAGCTATTTTCTTACTTGCTTTCTAGCATTGTAAGCGTTGTAAATGTTGCCTTTCAATTAATGAGAATGTTCATATTTCAATGCCATTTGTCTTAAATTCTGTGCAACCGCTGTAAATTGTGGGGAGTGTTTTGTTGCTTGGCGGGCTTGCTTGAGGGGCATAGCAAGCGCCACACGTGGACGTCCCTAGCCGGCAACAGACATACTTGACCCGCTAGAGTCGTCCCGTGACAGTTGGTATCAGAGCCACAACATGACTGTGGCCTAGCAGCTTTCGTGTAGCTAAAACAATTTCAACATGGTGACTCAAGCACAAAGAATTGACATTTTGGAAAACAAAGTCGACGGATTTGCCGGAGTGGTCTCACGACTGGAGGAACGGATTAGGGCAATGGAGCAACAGAGGGCTGAAACAGGGGCTTCAGCCAGCTCTACCCCATCCGAAGATGCCGAAGCCCTTCAGGCAGAGATTGTTAGCCTTCGGCATGATTTAGAAGATGCAAACAACCGTGTCAATGTGGTGACACGCCTCGTTGCCTTGGGAGGCGGCAATGGAGGAAATGGCAACCATGGCCCAACGGTGGCGACAATGTCTGACGCACCTCGCTTACGAGTGCCAGAGTCTCATGCCTACAGGGGTGCCAAGGATACCAAGGAACTTGATAACTTTCTCTTTGACATGGAACAGTATTTCAGAGCTGTTCGTGTTGAGAAGGAGCAAAAAGTTTCGATGGCCACAATGTATCTCAGTGGTGATGCCAAGCTTTGGTGGCGCACCAAGTATGATGAGATTCAGCAGGGAATCTGCACAATAACAACATGGGAGGAGCTGAACGGGGAGCTCAAACTACAGTTCTTTCCTGAGAATGTGGAGTACAATGCCAGGCGTGCTCTACGCAAATTAGCACACATAGGAACCATTAGAGACTACGTCAAGCAATTTTCTACCCTGATACTTGACATCCGAGACATGTCAGAAAAGGATAAGCTCTTTTGTTTTCTTGAAGGGCTGAAGCCCTGGGCTAGAGTTGAACTACACCGTCTGCGGGTGCAGGACTTGTCTAGTGCTCAATCAGTAACAGAATGTTTAATTGATTATGCTACTGAACCGCAACGCCAGCAAGACAAGAGTTCTTCTAGCAAGAGTGGGGGAGGCAATAAGTCAGTTGGGCATGGTAAACCCAAGAGTGGGAGAGTCGATAAAGGGTCTTTTCACAAGGGAGATGGAAGCAAGGGCAACAACAACTACTCCAGAGGACAAGGGAAGGACTATAATCGAGACAAACCCAGGGGGCCAACTACTTGTTATCTATGTCAATGGCCGCACAAGATAGCAGACTGTCCTCAGAAGAAAGCGCTGAACGCCCTCCAATCTTCTGGTTCTGATCTATGCCGGGAAGAGAGCGAGGATAGTGACAGCGAGAGTGAGGGGGGCACTAGATCGAGGCATAGTGGAAAGCATGGTTCGAGGACAGGCTCCAGAGTAGGGGCATTTCACATGGTAAATGCAGTGAAGAAGCAAGTTTCTAGTTCTAAAGTCAAAAAGGGTAAAGGAGTTGATTCCAAGCCTAGACAGATTGAGGAGCTAGGAGATCCCGTTGAGGGGAAGAAGAAGAAGGTAACCACCATGAAGCTTATGTTTGTCGACATCAAAGTCAACGGTAAGCCCATCCGTGCACTTGTGGACACTGGAGCCACCCACAACTTTGTGGCTGGTACGAAGGTGGAGAGACTGGGCTTATCCTTAGAGAAGGACACTAGTCAGATCAAAGCAGTAAATTCGGCGGCCCAACCAATTTATGGTATTGCCAAGTCAGTCGCTGTTAAAGTGAGCTCATGGGAAGGGCGCATAAACTTCACAGCGATGCCCACGGATGACTTTCAAGCTATCCTTGGGTTAGAATTCTTAAGAGAGACCATGACAGCTCTGATGTCATACAATCACACGATGTGTATGATGGGAAAGAAGCCATGCCTCATTTCCACTATGTCAACCAACAACGCTGAAAAGTTTATTTCAACCATGCAGTTAAAGAAAGGGGTCAAGAGACATGAACCAACGTGGATCGCTGCCCTATCTATTGAAAAGTTTATGGAGGCGGGGCCTATTCCCAAATCCATCGAGAAGGTCTTAAAGGAGTTCAAAGATGTAATGCCTAAAGAACTGCCCAAGAGACTTTCGCCTAGGAGGAGCATAGATCATGAGATTGAGCTCTTGTCAGGAGGAAAACCACCAGCACGTGCACCATATAAGATGGCCATTCCCGAGTTGCAAGAATTGAGGAAGCAGCTCTCAGAGTTGATTGAATCGGGTTTCATACGGCCTTCCAAAGTACCATATGGAGCACCTGTGCTATTTCAGAAGAAACACGATGGTAGTCTGAGGATGTGTATTGACTATAGAGCTCTCAACAAGATTACTATTAAGAACCGGTATCCTCTTCCTCTTATTGCAAATTCATTTGATCAGTTGAGCTAGGCGCAGTATTTCTCGAAGTTAGATTTGCGGTCAGGCTATTATTAGGTGAGAATCAAAGAAGGGGATGAAGCGAAGACTACGTGTGTCACTCGGTATGGCTCATTTGAGTTCTTGGTCATGCCGTTTGGCCTCACAAATGCACCAGCCACATTTTCTACTCTCATGAATGAAGTGTTCCGGGAGTATCTAGACAAATTTACGGTGGTATACCTTGATGATATCGTGGTGTACAGTTCAACTTTGGAGGAGCACATGAAGCATTTGAAACTTGTGTTCCAGAAACTAAGGGAAAATCAGTTGTATGCCAAGCTGGAAAAGTGTTCATTTGCCCAAGAGTGCATCAAATTCTTGGGACATATTGTGGAGCGGGGGAGAATCCGGATGGACGTAGACAAAGTCAAAGCGATCCAAGAGTGGCAGGCTCCTACAGGTGTTTCTGAGCTAAGATCTTTCTTAGGCTTAGCAAATTACTACAGGCGGTTTGTGGAAGGCTATTCGAAGATTGCCACCCCATTGACAAAATTGTTGAAGAAGAACAACGGGTGGGTATGGTCAGAGAAGTGTCAACAAGCCTTTGACGAGCTGAAGCGGTCTATGTCCAATGACCCGGTCTTGGCTCTTCCGGATGTCTCCAAGCCATTCAAAGTACAGACAGATGCTTCTGATTTCGCACTTGGGGGAGTCTTATTACAGGAGGGGCATCCAGTGGCCTATGAAAGTCAAAAGCTAAGTGATGCTGAGCGGCAATATACGACACACGAGAAGGAACTCCTAACTGTAATTCACTGCCTCAGAGTGTGGAGGTATTATTTGTTGGGACAACGGTTTCTGGTGAAAACCGACAACACAGCTGTGAGTCACTTTTTATCACAACCCAAGCTCAACGCCAGACAAGCGAGGTGGCAAGAGAAGTTGGCCGAGTTTGATATGGCCTTAGCATACAAGGCCGACGCCACCAACCATGTGGCAGATGCACTGAGTAGGAGGGCGGAGCTTGCCTCTTGTCAGCGTGTTTGCACCATCTCTACTCCATCGAATGGAGTGCGTGATCGCATCCGTGCTCACTTGGATAAGGACTCAATGGCCCAAAGCCTAGTGTACCTTGTCAAGGGGGGCAAAACCCGCCAGTTCTGGGTGCAA
Organism: Euryodendron excelsum; assembly: GCA_033060915.1. Lineage (NCBI taxonomy): Eukaryota > Viridiplantae > Streptophyta > Magnoliopsida > Ericales > Pentaphylacaceae > Euryodendron > Euryodendron excelsum. The sequence continues at coordinate 32,312,341 of CM065399.1, forward strand.
GATGGTTTGCTCACAATAACGGGCAATCGACTCTATGTACCAAGAGCCGAGGGATTGAGAAGAGCACTCTTGATTGAGTGTCATGACACACAATAGGCAGGTCATCCAGGGACTGAGCGAACTTTTGCCTTGCTAGAGCAGGGATATTATTGGCCTCATATGCGAGATGATGTTGATAAATATGTGCGCACTTGTTTCATCTGTCAGTAGGAAAAGCCTAAACATAAAAAGAAAGCTGGTTTGCTTGAGCCTTTGCCAGAGCCATCTCGACCATGGGAGAGTGTATCACTTGACTTCATCATTGGCTTGCCCAAAGTAGGAGATATTGGGACTATTCTTTCAATTGTTGACAGATTCTCCAAATATGCTACCTTTGTGCCTGCACCCAAGTATCTATTAGCTAAAGAAACGACCAGACTCTTTTTCAAGTACGTGGTCAAATATTGGGGCATGCCAAAGAGTATTGTTAGTGACCAAGATACACACTTCACCGGTAGCTTTTGGTCTGAACTTTTCAAGCTTCTCGGTTCACAACTAAACATATCTTCGAGTTACCACCCGGAGACAGATGGCCAGACTGAGCGGTTCAACAGCATGCTAGAGGAGTACCTACATCACTTTGTTAATGCCAACCAACGCAATTGAGTTCCACTCCTTGACATTGCTCAACTATGTTTCAATGCCCAAAAGAGTAGCTCCACTGAGAAGAGTGCTTTTGAGGTAATATCTGGCCAACAACCCCTGTTACCCCATACGGTGGAAGGACCTTACACAGGGAAGTCACCAAGAGCCTTTCAGCTTGCAAGAGATTGGCAGAGGGATGTTGATATTGTCAAAGCCTACCTAAATAAAGCAGCCAACAAGATGAAGAAGTGGGCTGATGAAAAGAGACGGCCGTTAGAGTTTAAGGTGGGGGATCAAGTTCTGGTCAAGCTCTTGTCAGAACAACGCAAATTTATTCGAGGGCGAGACCGACGACGTGCTCGCAAGTATGAAGAACCGGTTACAATTGTCAAAAAGATTGGTAAGTGTGCTTACAAGGTCGACCCTCCTTCCTGGATAAAGATTCATTCTATCTTTCATGTCAGCTTCCTCAAGCCCTATCATGCCGACATGGAAGACTTATCCCGCAATGTTCCTCGACGACCATTGATCACGGCCAAGCCTCCAAAGAAGCAGGTAGAAGCAATTCTAGCAGATCGAATGAACACTGCTTCTCGTAAAACATTCCTCGAATACTTGGTGAAATAGGAGGGACTTGGATACAATGAGACCAGCTGGAAAAAGGCCACAAACTTAACAGAATTTGTAGATCACATTGAAGCCTATCTGGCCCGGAAGTCACCGAGGACGGCGACCCTTCGAGTGGGGGAGAATGTCACGGGCTGCCTTTCAGCACCCCATGACGTCTCATTTTTGTACCCAAACCTCCCTGCAAAAGAGTGCCAGCGCCCCAGTATCTGCGCGTCCCTGCGCCCAGCAGCGCCCCACCGCCAGCACCTGCGCGCCCCTGCGCCTAGCAGCGCCCTACACTTGCGCGCCCCAACGTCCCAGCACCTGCACGCCCCAGCGCCCAGCAGCGCCATAGTGCCCCAACACTTGCGCGCCCTGGTGCCCAGCCGTGCCCAACAAGTGACCATAACAGCAGGCAGTAACAAAGGCCCCGTGTCAACATGATGATTCGTGCATAATTTGCCGCACAACCTGAAGTCCAAAACATTGTATATAGTTAGGACTTTTTGGCCTAGCAAGCTCTCGATGTAATTCCCTCCGAGCTATGAGAAAGGCCAATGCCAAGATTTGCACATTCTTTCCCTTTTTGTCAAACTTTGGCGTGGCATTTCTCCTAACTCCGAAGGGCAAATTAAGCTAGGTTTTGTTCCATGTATAGCTTTTATCATGTAATTTTCCATTGTCAAATCTTGTAATTTTTGGATTTAGTTTAGATTTTCTGCCGAGGCATTATAACTCCTCGGCCATGTTAATGTTTCCCCATGTCAGTTTTGTAATGGCTCAGAATGCTATATTAGGGGTGGTACATGTATTGACCACATCCTATCCGGTGACTTGTAAAACTTTCAAGCTATTTTCTTACTTGCTTTCTAGCATTGTAAGCGTTGTAAATGTTGCCTTTCAATTAATGAGAATGTTCATATTTCAATGCCATTTGTCTTAAATTCTGTGCAACCGCTGTAAATTGTGGGGAGTGTTTTGTTGCTTGGCGGGCTTGCTTGAGGGGCATAGCAAGCACCACACGTGGACGTCCCTAACCGGTAACAGACATACTTGACCCGCTAGAGTCGTCCCGTGACACACAGCCTTGCTACATCCAAAGAGGTACACTACCATACTTTACAGTCACCATCTTTCTCCAATATTTATCCCTGTCACTGGCATTTTGACTATGCCAATTATCCAAAAAAAAACTTCAAAAATGTCAACCCCCTTATGCCCAATTCTCCTCCCAGAGGAGCACACACTATATCCCAATGAACCAAGTGATATTTGAACTCTTCCCCCACCTCCCCAAAGAAAATCCCGCTGCAACTTTTTCAATCTCCTAGCCACCGAGACTGAAATAGTGTACAAATACATAAAAATAGGGCAAGCTTGCTAAAGTATTGTTGATGAGCGTAACCCGGCCTCCCTTGTATAAGAACTGTCTCTTCCACCCTACCAACTTCCTCTGGAACCTCTCCACAACCCCATTCCAAATAGCCTTAGCTTTAAAAAATGATCCCACCAGTGGAGACCAAGATACATGAGTGGAATCCCCAGCCTTGCATCCCAAGACAGAGGCCAAGTCTACAGGTTCAGGCACCATCGTAACATTTGCATAAAGAAGTTGAGACGCAACCATGGGAGAGCCATTAACTGTCTAAGCTTGAAAACTTTCTAACAAACCCGCTTGGACTGTTCTAGTTCTATCAATCACCCTGCTCAACGCCTCCATTACAAGATAAAAGAGCATGGGCGATAATGGATCCCCTTGCCTCAAGCCCCTCGATATCTTAAAGAAACCTATTGGGAAGCCATTAACTAAAACCAAAAGGCGCATTGTCGAAATATAAAATCAAATCCATTTATCCTGAGCCTATCTTATACAAAACGTAAATAAGGAAGCCCCAGCTCACATGATCATATGCCTTTTCAATATCCAATTTGCATATTACCTCCACAACATAAATCCTCAATCTCCAATCAACACGTTCACTTCAACCATGAAGCCACCTTTGCCAGCAATTTATAAACACAATTAAGCAAGCTAATAGGTATAAACTCTTTAATGTCCTCTACTCCCCTTCTTAGGGATTAACATGTGCATTGAGGCTTTTTCCAAACCTGCCATGTTCATTGAAAAAGTCATCGTAAACATAATCTCCTCTCTCTGACAACACTCCAACACTTCTAAAAAAATGAGTCATCTTGCCCGACCCTGGAGTTCTATCCCCATTGAGGTCTTTTAAAGCTCTAAGGACTTCCTCCTCTGAGAAAGGTCCAAATGGTCCAAATCCTCAATAGATATACTTAGATCCCATCCGATCCAAACAATTATTACTTTTGAACTTGACAAGTATGCTTCATCCAATCCCCTAATAAATGAAACATGAAGAGTCCAACTAAAATGCTTCGCTTTCAGTGCTTCATCAATTCTATGAAGCTAGATTTAAACCTACTGAAAATAAAGAATGCAGCTAGAGTTTATCTGATAGTGCTAAATCTCTCATGTCATTGAAAGTGCCAGCTAGCTTAATTGGCAAATTCTCTTTGTGGTTTACCAAATACTCGGGATCAAATCCCTCCATCATCCAGGTTGGAGGGATTTACTTATTTCCCTCCCTTGTTTCTATTCTAGCTAAGCAGTAGATATGCGGTCAAGAGAAGAGAAAGGTATTACCAAATCTAGTTCACAAGATGACTTATCATGTTCCAACGGTAAGGAAGACGGAGAATTCTTCAAACCCATCGCAAAAATTGCCGTTTCAACCTGCATGATGTGATTCTAGTTGGCTTAAAATTAATTTAATAATCGCATTCAGATTGTAAAGGAGCATAACAAATACACACCTCTTCCGAGTTTCCTCCACCATGATCACCATTTATGGTTTGGCCATGATCTCCCATCACAAGAAGTAAAGTATTCTCGTGCAAGCCACCAGGTCCAGAATGGCTCTCCAGCACTTCAACAACTTTCTGAAGTAAAATAGTAGTCAATTCACTGCTATTACTGGAGAGAAAAGCACTATAACACACTAAGACTAAATTTTCATGGGCCAAAAACAAACTGAACAATATATTCCAGGTGAGCAAGTCTCAGGTCATGCTAAAACCAACATGGGGATAAAATCAACAAAAGATTGAGCCCCCATTTTTTTCCAATATCTGATCGCCATACAACAAATAATTAAGGGCAAGAATTACTTGATATATTGTAAACTTGACGAGCCAAGGCCATCAACAATTGTCATCTGCTTGGTTCTCATGAGAATGGCAGAAAGGAAATCAAATTGCTTAGAAATGAAAGGATCCAATTTTCAGTATTTTACTTCCCCTCCTTTCCTTATATTTATCAAATGCCAAACAGTGCCTGAATGACTTGAAGACATAGGTTCAACAAACTTGCCTCTAAAATAACATTGTATTGCTCCAATTTTTCTGTCATTGGAATGGAATTAACACCAAATATATGACCAGCATGATCCTGCACCACATTAAAAGATCATGAATCCTACATTAAGTTCTATTGATACAGCATTCAGTATTAAACAATGAACAAGCAAAAAAACTTATTCAAGTCATGAAACTTCAGTATCTTGATGTTAGTTTTAGTAAGAAGAAATAGAAAACATATCACTTGATTCTTGCATGTATCGCATCATTCTTGCACTTAATTTTTGTTGTTTATATTTTGGGTCTCAGACTAATTAATTTACGGCTTCGTCCTGGTTTAGAAGTGTACAACAGTTACAAAGAAGATTGGAATTGGACAATTTGATTAGCTAAATATAATTGGTCCTATAGCTTCCCTTCTTGCTATTATGCAGTATCCTTTAGTTTTATTTTTATTTAAATTTAATCTTCTATCATTTACTTACTAGTATAGACTGGATAGTATAATTGCATGTCAATGAATTGGTATATATGTATATTTGCGTGTCAGAATGTGTGCATGAGTCTCAAACACAAATATATGGAAACGTCATCAGGCCCAAAGAAATAAAACACAAAAGTTATTCAAATCTTTCTTCTAGTATAGAAGAGGGCCAAGGCAAGACACAAACATACCACACCAAGAAAATGAGCTATAAGAACGTCCCAATCTTCTTCATACAAGGATGGGAACAAGTATTTGGTGCATCCATTATCAACCTGGCAGAAAATGTCATGAAGGTTAAAGCAGGGAAAAAAGAATTAAGACTAAGTAATCTAGTAATTTAAGGAAAATATCAATTTCACTACTATCAAAAATTGTTAATAATAAATGCATACCGTATGAAGATCTTTCACGTTAAAGGAGGGAAAGGGATAAGATTTATTAAAATGATGAGGAAACAACTGCAGCCATGTATCATCCCCCATCATCATCACTCGCTTTCCATTCTGAACCAACTGTAAGTTGTATAGTAGACACATAATCAGTTGAAAACAAATCAATTTTTGAAATTAGCAACCAAAAAAAATTTAAAGAAAAAAGTAACTATACTGATGTGACCAAGAGCTGGAACAAACCTGATATATCAGGTTATCTTCAACGATTGCTGGGGCACCAAAGCTATTCCCAACATCAATAAAAGTCGGAAGTCCACCTGTGGTCAAGCCCTAAAATAATAACAAGACATCAAGGCCCTTTCAATATTAAAAGTTCATGCTTGATGAATGCTTTCATTTCTGGAATTGGAGCTAACTAGCCTTTTGCTTTGTCACCAGATTCCTCTAAGATATGTTAAAAGGAATTGTAACAAAGAGGGTGGGAGTAGATTACGTATATACCATGACATTCAATGCACAGGGAAACAACTCCCATTTTTGTGGCTCAGTACGTAAAAGTTTGACGAATTCAAATGTGCATGACATGTGCCCAACCACACAGCAACTCCCATCACATGAAACGAATTCAATCTCAAATTATGAAACCAGACGATGAATTGAATTATATTTCCTTCACCAAAGCTAGGTATAAAGCACCATTCAGATTGAAAGGTAGGAACTTATCAAATGACCTGCACTCCATATGCATCAGGAGTCCATTGATGAGAAGGGGCTGAGGAAAGCCTGAACCCAATTCCTACAGTGCTGATATGAGCACAGCTGCACAACCAAAATTACTGGATAGTGACACATTTGTGTATTGACAAAACCATTTAGCCAAGAAAAACCATGAACCGGAATGGAAGAGCTTGGCCCCACCCATTAGTAAATATCTTGTAGTACACTCATTAGATCAAACAAAGTTAGCACATACCCAACAATCATACAAGCAAAACATACTAGATCTTGATCAGATAATACAAGAAGCAACTCAACCACACTAGCAGCAGTCAACTCATCTAGAACGATCACACCACCAAACTGTTGCCATCTAATACTGAAGTTACAATTTTGACATAGCTCACAATCCAAAGTCATATACCTAGCAGACTCGTGCCCTAAGAAATCAGCAGGGAAATCCCTTCCTATGAAAAAACTCACAATTTGATCCCATGATCCCAGGTAACTCCTCAAACTTATTTTCTTCAAACTTGTAATAGGTCCCTTTTAAAGCTAAATTAGGTAATTATTAAATTTGACCTGCTGTGAACAAAAGACATATGTAACTTGAACACTAAGTTACATGGACTCAGGTATGCGTGTTGGGTACCGGTATGCGTAAGTATGAGATTTGAATCTCATTCTCAGGCCCAATGACACTTAAACATGGCTAGATTTCATGTTTCTCAAAAACTTTTTTCATTTATTTAGGGTAAAATAGTGTTTACACACTAACATGGAGTTTTCTATGCATAGCATGAGTCTCTAATGCGTAGTTTCACAGTAAATTTTTCTACTCAAACGTATCTGTTGGATGTATAGCCAACTAGACATGTTGGACTCATATCTCATACCCTAACCCAAGTGTCAAGTGTCCACCACGGTTACTTTACAAATGGAGAAGAATCCATACAACACAGCTTGAACAAATACCTTTGGTAAGTAAGTGATTGTGTAGCCAGCCTATATCTCAAAGCCAACTAACCTGCTCAGAGTCCCTGAACCAATGCATGAGTATGATAGGCTTTGGAAGCCTAAACAAGGCTACAGGCAGCATACAATCAAGAAGCCTTTTCTCTTCAAAATGGATGCGTCAATTGTAGCGATGCAAGTCCTAGTTTAGGTAAATTTTAAGCTAGTACGCTGTTGAACAGTTTAATTCTTGTTTTATAATATTCTTCGATGTCAGAGGTATTTCAATAACTCCCTGATTTGCTGCACATTGGCTGCCAAGGGTAAGGTCTTGTTAAATAGGCGTTTTAAGGTTGGAAAACTGAACATTACTGTTCGGTTGTAGGATAATACAATGTAGTAAACTGGTGGAGAGGAGAAAAAGAGAAGATGAAGATAAGAAGAATCTAGGAAACTTAACTAGGGCCCTTAGGCTTCACACTATCAAGGGTTAGGCTTCACCACACACCACAATATCAGATTCTACAAACTCAACCCTAAATATTTAGATATGGAAGCTATTGTACTTCTCCTACGTCTACTAAAATTAAGCCTTCAAAAGAAAAACTTCAACTCTTTGGCAGGCTGTTCTGGACCAGCTAAAGACCACTTATAAAACCCATCAACAAACTTAGCCCAAAACAAGTGACAGATCAAAAAAATACAATCGCTGTCCAGCCAAAGAGTAAGTTACTAACAAGACAAGCACAATGCCAAAAGCAATCCCATATGAAGTACGAAAAAGACTTTCTAAAAGAGGTACCTCCACTCAAGCACCATGCCAGAAGCTCACCCATCCCCTCAAACTACAACCATACAAACATGCTTTCAGTACTTGGGATTCTAGGCATTGGAAGTTTATAGCTTGTGATTAGGCAACAATGGATAAGTGCTAGTGGCATTATGTAGTTAAAGGGAATTCTTTCAATAACTGTTTTTCCAAGAAACTTTTTTTATAATTAAGTACATTCATGGAAATATTCCATATTCTCAATTTATGCCAAACAAAGTAAGTTACTTAAACACTAAGTCAAATTAGCAATACTTTAATTTACCAATAAACAATAAACAATAACCCATTGCAAAAAGTTAGAATCCATTTCAACAACACATTTTATATGCCGCAATTATTAAACCACACAACTAATGGAATTTAAGAAGAAGGGTACCCAACTGTGGAAGCCAGTCAACTTTTACAAGAACTCAGAGAACTGATTCCACATAGGAAAAAAGAAAGAGCTCCACACACCTAACCAAATCATGCAAAACCAGAAAGACGGTTATGCTTCGATCTAAGAACGTGTCTCAACTGTTTTCTAAAGCTCACCTTCAGTTGCCCTTCTATGAATAAGAATCAAAGTGCAGATTGTATTTGCAATCAACACTAAAGACCTAATCAATTCAAAGAAAGAGAAGTAGAAGACATGTCAAGGACTAGAATCAACCACAACTTGAAAGAATAAATTGAATGGATCAGCTTATGGCAGCCGTCAAGGAGCCTCTCAACATAAATTAGGACAATACTAGACTTCCTTTGTTTGGCATGCAAATCAACAGTACAAAAGTACTATGCAATATCACCAAATTTAACTTCATGACTCTCAAATGAATGACCTAAAAATATTCAAATTGGAATACCAAAAAATTAAGACTGACATAATATATATATATATATATATGTATATCCAGGCACTCATCAAATATGGCAAGAGGCAATAATTTTCACCTTCAACCGTTGTAAACTGGTTGTGGGTGGATCTGCAATAGCTTTGAATATCCTAGCAGATGATCCTTCCCGAGATGCCAGTTTATGTAGCACTTGTAATTTGTCCATCCATGGTTTGCTCTCTGCAAAATTATGTAGAAGTAATCCCCAATATAGAATGGGAATAAAACTTTGTAAATAACAGCAATTGCAGGTAAACAAGTGAACAACTTTGATAAAACTAATCATTCCAAGCAATTCAAAGAGAAGAATAAGTTGGGAAAAAGAAGAGAGGGGAGAGAACAAATAAAAAACAGGAGGAGAAAAAGTTGGGCTTGTGTTCACCACTTGAAATTATGCATTTTGGAAGGTAATGATTCACATAGCCTTCTTCTTCAGAATATATTCGTTGCATCGTCAGAGAAAGAGAGAGAAGATGAAAATTACATTGAATAAATGAGATCACATTGGCTAATATCAGGCTGATGAACGAATAAATTTTACAAAGGCTACTTGGGGGTATGGCTAGAAGATGACAGAGAACAAGGGAGGCAATTGAACCAGACTCGTGCAGACAACTAAATGATTATTCTTCCCTTATAACAGAGTAGAGTGGGTGATATGACGATGCTCACCTTCAAAAAAGGTACTGGGTGCGACGAAATCAAACCTGAAAGGGCAACAAAAAAAAAAAAAAAAACGCACGCTAGTTAGAGAAAAACATATAATAAGAAGCATGATTAGTCTCCGTAAGCCGATCTAGTGAGAGAGAGAATGAGGGAGGGAGGGAGAACAATGCCTGAGAGCATCGAGAACAATGATGATAAGGCGATCAACGGCCGGTTTTGTCCAACAACGCTGGTTTCGGTTGGCTTCGTTGAGATTTAGATGGTGACGAGAAGCATCTTCATTGGTGGGTAAGGGCAAGGGCATCGAAGGAGGACGTTGGAAGCAGGGAGATTGGGAAACATCGGAGCAATTGCTGTAATGGGAAAGCTCGGTTCTGGTGAGGAGAAAGCCTCTGGTGAACAACAGCAAGGCCACGCAATGAAGCACCAGAATTAGGAGGAAGATGGACATGAATAGCCATATCCGTCCCCCCCTCTGTTTCTCTACCCTCCTCCAACTTGACACAGCCTCCATTCGTTAAACCAATCCTTCGTTACTCCCAGAAGGAACCAAGAGAGACTCTCTATCAAAACCCAAGTTGCTATTACTTCTACACGAGCGATTGGGAACTGAAATATATTCGTCCAGAAATGAGTGTTGTTATGTCTTCCTTCCGACTGAAAAATTATTATGAACCCTTCGAGCGCCGTCTCAGTTTTGCTGGTCCTCTCAGTCTCTCGCAATTGACAAATCAACGGGTGTCCAACTCGGGGTGCCCTCGGAACCCGCCTAGTGTCACGGTCCAACACTTTCAAGTGGACTAGGCCGTGTGGCACTTGTCGTGGGCGGCACCAGACAAGTCAGCCAAATGGACACCTCGCAAATGAAAGCCAACACACACACCCGAAGGTGCACAAGTAAGCAATTTGGAAGCAACAAGCTAAGAAAGTTTAAAGCAACAACGAAAGCAATGGGCACACAATTTGCAAGCAATAAGATCACTTTTATTGCATATACAAAGTAATTCCAGACTACAATTAGGTGGGGAGTTTAGTTAGCCAACAACCGACAAGTAGGGACTTGGACTCACCTTACTATCCTCCCCTATATATGCTTTTTAAGCCATTTCTAAACTGATACAACCAAACATTACACCCCCTTGAGGAGTCATAATGGGTCTACAAAAATATTTACAAGGAATTTGACAAAACCCTTTTACATACATTTAGATATGACCCTAAACTAATTTTCTAGCCCTTCGGAAAAATTACAACACCTCTCCTCGATAGGGCTAGGACACAACTAACTTGGATGCCGCACACCTTGACATGGGAAAATCTACGCGTGCATCCGACTCCAAACTTACATTCCTACACTCTATACAATATGTACAAACATAGTAGAGTTGACACGAGGCTGGAAAATGTGGGCATGGGCCCGGTCTTGAAGGGCAGCTCGTGACACTCTCCCCCACTTATGCGGTCGACGTCCTCGTAGACTTTGAAGCAAGGTAATCCTCGAGCTTGTCCACGAACGGTTGCAAGTCTTCCGCCTTCTCCCAGCTGATCTCTTCGTCTCCAAGATCCTTCCACTTCACTAAGTACTCCAGGCGTGGGCGCCTTCCCTTGACCACTCTGTCGGCGAGAATGTCTTCAACTTGCTTCGGCGCTGGTGGCTTGGCGTTGATGGCTGCTCTTGTGGAGATGTTGCGAGTTGAATCTTCCTGATCTGCATGGTAGGGCTTGAGACAACTCACATGGAACACTGGGTGCACTTTCATCCAAGCTGGAGGCTCGACCCTGTAAGATGCCTTCCCAATCTTGGCAACAACCGGAACAGGTCCCTCATACTTTCGCACTAGGCGCCGGTCACGGTTGCGAAGAAATCTGAGTTGTTCAGGCGTCAACTTTACTAGCACCAGGTCTCCAACTTGGAATTCGAGCGGCCTTCTTCCTTGATCTGCCCACTTCTTCATTCTCTTGGAAGCCTTTTCTAAGTAAGCTCTTGCTACTTCATTCCCCCGCTTCCATTCTTTGGTGAAGTTGTAGGCTCTCGGAGACTTTCCAGTGTAAGGCCCATCCACCGTGTGGGGCATCAGTGGCTGCTGACCTGTAACAATCTCAAAAGGGCTCTTGTTAGTGGAAGAACTCTTCTGAGAATTGAAACAAAATTGAGCAACATCAAGTAATTGCACCCAATTTCTCTGGTTGGCATTGACAAAATGGCGCAAATACTCTTCAAGTAGCCCATTGAATCGTTCTGTCTGGCCATCAGTTTGTGGATGATAGCTAGACGACATGGCGAGCTGTGAACCGAGAAGCTTAAAGAGTTCTGACCAGAAGGTCCCTGTGAATCTGGAATCCCGATCACTGACAATGGTTTGGGGCACGCCCCAATACTTGACAATGTGTTTGAAAAATAGACGAGCTGTCTCCTCTGCCGGGCAATACTTTGGTGCTGGGATGAATGTGGCATATTTGGAGAATCGGTCTACTATCACCAGAATAGAGCTAAGATCTCCAACCTTCGGCAAATTGCTGATGAAATCCAGTGAGACACTTTCCCAGGGCCTCCCTGGAGTGGGAAGTGGCTCTAACAACCCAGCTGTCTTGGCTCGCTCCGTCTTGTCTTGCTGGCAGGTGAGACAAGTCTTCGTATAATCCATCACATCATCTTTCATATGGGGCCAATAGTAGCCCTGTTTCAATAGTGCCAATGTTCGCTGCCACCCTGGGTGGCCAGCCCATAAGGTGTCATGACACTCCCGCAAGAGCGCCTTTCGTAGGTCACCAGCTTTGGGTACATAAACCCGATTTCCTTTGGCCATAAGCAAGTCATCCTCAACCCAAAACTGGCGTGTCTTCCCTTCTTTGGCTAGCTGCACAATGGTTTGGGCCATAGGATCTTTCAACAAGTTCTCCTTGATCCGTTCCCGCATGCTTGTGGCGACCTTGCTAGCCGTGAGGTTCGCCACCAATTTGATAGCAGCAAGCTCAGCCCTGCGACTCAGTGCGTCTGCCACCTGATTGGTGCAGCCCGCCTTGTATTCTAGGTTGAAATCAAACTCAGCAAGATGCTCCTGCCAACGAGCCTGTTTTGGGGTCAATTTGGGCTGAGTTAAGAAGTGGCTAACGGCCACATTGTCAGTCTTCACTATGAACTTGGACCCCAGCAAGTAGTGCCTCCACACCCGAAGGCAATGTACTACCGCAAGCAGCTCCTTCTCTTGGGCAGTGTATCTTTTCTCGGCGTCGCTCAGCTTGCGAATTTCATAAGCAACTGGATGACCCTCTTGAAGTAGCACTCCACCAAGGGCGAAATCTGAAGCATCGGTTTGCACTTTAAAGGGCTTTGAGACATCCGGTAAGGCCAGGACTGGATCACTCATCACGGCCGCTTTCAGGTTAGCAAAGGCTCCTTGGCATTCCCTTGACCAATCACAGGCTTTATCTTTCTTCAGCAAGTCTGTCAAGGGGGCGGCCCTTCTTGAATACCCTTCAACGAACCGCCGATAGTAATTAGCTAGCCCTAAGAAAGAGCGTAGCTCCGACACATTAGTTGGGGCCTTCCACTCCTGAATTGCCTTCACTTTGTCCATGTCCATCCGAATATGTCCCTGTTCAATGATGTGCCCAAGAAACTTTATGCGCTCCTGTGCAAAGGAGCACTTCTCTTCCTTAACATAGAGGTGATTCTCCCGTAGCTTCCTGAACACCATCCTCAAGTGCTCCACATGTCTCTCGAGGCTAGAGCTGTACACCACTATGTCATCTAGATAGACCACCACAAACTTATCCAGGTAGTCATGAAACACCTGGTTCATCAATGTGCAAAAGGTGGCTGGGGCGTTAGTTAAGCCAAAAGGCATCACCAATAACTCAAATGCCCCATACCGGGTCACACAAGTGGTCTTCGGTTCATCCCCATCCGCTATGCGCACTTGATAATAGCTTGACCGCAAATCGAGCTTGGTGAAGAACTTGGCATTGCACAATTGATCAAAGAGATCTGCAATCAGTGGGATGGGATACTTGTTCTTCACCGTCACCTTGTTGAGAGCCCGATAGTCTACACACAGCCGCAGACTCCCATCGTGCTTCTTTTGGAACAAGACAGGGGCTCCAAATGGTGCTTTAGAAGGGCGAATGAAGCCCGCTTCAATCAACTCGTTCAATTGTTTCCTTAGCTCCGCGAGCTCAGGAGGGGCCATTCTATACGGCCCACGAGCAGGAGGCTTTACCCCTGTCAACAACTCAATCTCATGATCCACCGGGCGCCGTGGAGGTAGAGTTTTGGGCAGTTCTTTGGGCATCACATCTAAAAATTCACGTAGAACCCTTTTGATAGCTGCTGGCACGGGTCCTTGTTCCATCTCCTCATTCACCGACAAAGCTGCCACAAATGTTGGTTCACCGTGCTTCACCCCCTTCTTAAGTTGCATCGCCGAGAGGAACTTGTCTTTAGAGGATTAAGCCACAGTGGGAACAAGGCAGGGGTCCTCCCCCATTAAGCACAATGAGCTAGCAAAGGGCGTTGTAATGGCCTTGGTGGCCCGCAGAAACTCCATGCCCAAAATCACTTGAAAATCATCCATAGGAACAGCGGTGAAGTTGGCATGCCCTTCCCAATTCTGTAACTTTACTGGCACCGATTTAGCTACTCCCTGGATGGGCCGAGCTGCCGAGTTCACAGCTTTCATCTTGCTTGAGTCCTTGTCTAGCTTTAGGCCCAAGCGTGCTGCCTCAGTGTCTGACACGAAGTTGTGAGTGGCACCGGTGTCAATCATAGCCCTGGTCAACTTGCCATTGATGCGCATATCCACGAACATTAGGCCTTTGGGCGAGGCCTTCTTTGTTTCAGCTTGCTTCTTCAAGGCATTGAGCAAGCGCATGGCACCCATCCGCGGGGCTCCTTCAACTTCTTCTTCTTTGTCCGGTTCCTGCGCATCACCACTAGACAAAGAAGCTTGTAAGGCATTTAAAGCTTGTCTATGGGGGCATTCCGACACCCTATGGGGACCGCTACATAAGAAGCATTTAATAAACTTGGGCTTATCTCCTGCCATGTTGGGCGCCCGGGACTTTGGTTGGAACTTGGAGGAAGAAGATCCCCTGTCGCCTCCCCCACTTTGTCCCTTGTTTGCCTTGACAAACTTTCCACCGCCTCCACCTGACCCACTCGATGAATCCTTCTTCTTATTCGAGGAGGAGGACGAAGCTTCGGAGGTGTAGTCAGTCAAGCGCTCAGCCGCGGCCTGGGCTGATACCAAGTCCTGCACTCGTTGCCTTTGGAGCTCGGCACGCGCCCAAGGCTTTAGCCCTTCCAAGAAATAGAACATTTTATCTTTCTCCGACATGTCCCGGATGTCCAACATTAGCCCGGAGAATTGTTTAACATATTCCCTCACAGTGCCCGTGTGTTTCAAATCTCTAAGCTTGCGTCGAGCTATGTACTTGACGTTCTCGGGGAAGAATTGGGCCTTCAATTCCCTCTTTAAGTCTTCCCATGTGTCAATGATGCAGCGGCCCTGTAGGATTTCTTCATGCTTCGTGCGCCACCATAGTTTGGCATCACCACTCAAATACATGGTAGCCATGGTGACCTTAGTTTCTTCCGAGTCAGCCTTGACGGCCCTGAAATATTGATCCATGTCAAAGAGATAGTTCTCCAACTCTTTGGCATCCCGTGCTCCACCGTAGGCGCGGGGTTCTGGAACGCGTACCTTTGCCGTGTCAAAGATGGAGGTGTGAGGGGCCGAGTTACCAACTGCCCGCATTAGCAAGTTTAGCTTGGTGTTGATTTCATCCAACTCGCCTCTCAACTCTTTCACCTCATCCCGAAGCTCTTCTGTGTCAGCGAGCCCGCCAATGGTGGCACTAGCCCGTGGCGTATCAGCTGCCGTGCTTACTTCCACTAGGTCTAGGCGATCACCGAACCGGGCCAAGCTTTCCGCCGTCTCACGTCTTAGCCTTTCAAATTCCACCTCTATCTCGTCGAGGCGTTCTTGTGCCGACTTCTTTGGAGGCATGGTCCCCGGATCCTTCAAGCAACCACAGTGCTCTGATACCAAATGTCACGGTCCAACACTTTCAAGTGGACTAAGCCGTGTGGCACTTGTCGTGGGCGGCACCAGACAAGTCAGCCAAATGGACACCTCGCAAATGAAAGCCAACACACACACCCAAAGGTGCACAAGTAAGCAATTTGGAAGCAACAAGCTAAGAACGTTTAAAGCAACAACGAAGGCAATGGGCACACAATTTGCAAGCAATAAGATCACTTTTATTGCATATACAAAGTAATTCCAGACTACAATTAGGTGGGGAGTTTAGTTAGCCAACAACCGACAAGTAGGGACTTGGACTCACCTTACTATCCTCCCATATATATGCTTTTTAAGCCATTTCTAAACTGATACAACCAAACATTACACCCCCTTGAGGAGTCATAATGGGTCTACAAAAATATTTACAAGGAATTTGACAAAACCCTTTTACATACATTTAGATATGACCCTAAACTAATTTTCTAGCCCTTCGGAAAAATTACAACACCTCTCCTCGATAGGGCTAGGACACAACTAACTTGGATGCCGCACACCTTGACATGGGAAAATCTACGCGTGCATCCGACTCCAAACTTACATTCCTACACTCTATACAATATGTACAAACATAGTAGAGTTGACACGAGGCTGGAAAATGTGGGCATGGGCCCGGTCTTGAAGGGCAGCTCGTGACACCTAGCAAGGGG
Source organism: Euryodendron excelsum (assembly GCA_033060915.1). Taxonomy (NCBI): domain Eukaryota; kingdom Viridiplantae; phylum Streptophyta; class Magnoliopsida; order Ericales; family Pentaphylacaceae; genus Euryodendron; species Euryodendron excelsum. Next base: position 32,328,608 of record CM065399.1, read on the forward strand.
AACAGCATTTCGGGCCTGGTACAAATTTTTAAAAAAAAATTTTATTTTGTTTTTGTGATTTATAAGTAAAAAAGGTTAAATTTTTAAAATTTTTTTTTTTTTTTACTTTTAACAAGATAAAGATGAATAAAAAAATAAAATAAAAAAACTTCAAAATTTTGATTTTTTTTTTTACTTATAATAAAAAAAATATGCTAAAAAATTCAAAAAAAACCTAATTAAACAAGTCCTCATACCTAACTCCAACGAATTAATTTTTTTGGCATATATTTATAAGCTACTAATCCCGAATAAGATACAAATCGCTCAAACATACCACTGCCCTTAGAGTGACGGTGCAAGTTTAAGTGTTTCTTCGCAAGAATGACATATAACAGAGTATTTGGTTTTTTTTTAGTGGGGTTTTTAAAATTTTAGCATTCTTGACTGTAGCAAAAGTAAATCCTTTAACCTTCCAAACAAGCGTATAGGGTTGTGCATTTACTTTTCCTCTCACACATAGGTCTCTGTATTGAATAAATTATGAACAAAACCTATATTGAGACTCCCTTAAGAAGAAAAGACTCACTCCATTATGAGTAGAGGAACAAGGTAACTCTAGCCAAATAATTTATTCTTTCCATTTGCAAGGAAATCTGGCATTCGGAGCATCTCTGCTGAAACACTCAAAGTGAACAACTACGGTACCATAAAAGTATTGTAACTTTAGAGTAGTTACTACTTGAACCGATTGTAATTACCCTTTTAACTTTTACAGATATTACTCAATATAATAATAGTCACCACAAAATATGACCGTATTATAGTAACTATGGATTACATTTATGGTAATTGCAGCTTACATTAGTAGTAATCGTGTATCACATTTATGGTAACTATCTTTTAAGCAAAACACCTAAATTTTTTAAATATTCTTTTGTTTCATGATCAAAAAGCTGAGATTATAAAATATCTATACCTTAGAAAATCCTCTAAGATATCGGAGAAAAATTAGAACTCAAAACCAACAATTGGAAGTGTTTGGCAAGGTGAAATTAGGACTTCCAATTCATAATTGGCGGCCACTTTTAAATCCATCAGTTGGGATGGAATTGAATATCAATTTGGAAGTGGAAGCTTAGTTAGTAAAATGCTAGTATAACACTTTTAGCAAAAGAAATGAAGAATTTTTTCTCCTTTTTTGGTCAAAAAATGAAAAACAAAAAATAAAAACATAGTACAATAAAACATGTTTGCTAATCCAAAAATGTGTAATCCACTCTTTATTAACTGCATATTAGTTAAACACCACATGGTAACATAAAAGCACAAACACATGCATTACAATTGTATTCAGCACAAACTAATTCAAATATATTAATGTTTTTTAAATAAATTCACATATCTTCAGTAACACTCAGATACAAATTAGTTCAAACACATACATCATAGTATCAAGAATTGGCAAGAAGTTACTGGTAAAGCCACTGAAACTTAAAATCAAATATTAAAGACCCAAGCCGTTTATTAGGGGTAGCCAGAAACATCTCCATGTTTTAACTTTGGCATATGATGCTCCATCACTATTCTCAAGAGAGTTTAAAGTTGTCATAAACTTTTTCAAGAGGGCACGACTCACGAAAGCCTGATGCAGATACAATCAGACTATAACCCCCATAAAACTGCATCAGGGGACTTGTCATTATATTTTTCATTAATCTACCTTCCTCTTGATGCTTTCAGTAAAAGAGTTTAATACAGTATTAATGTTGGCAGCAGCAAGGTTGTCCCTCTTGCGATCACTCCTAGTTTTGGAGGTTTTAAACCCACTCCAGCAACTATCAACTACTGCTGTTGTCATTGACATCTTCTCCTCATCTTTGTGCTTATATCGGGGCCATCAGTATCAAGGACACCGGTGCTATGTGATTACAATAATAAAAAATTGATTCAAATTAACCATGCAAAGTACAATAAAACTTATGATTTGCCTAGGTACCTTGCAAAGTTCTGTCTTTCCCACGCATCTTCAGAAGCAATAACAGTGTTTTTTTATAGGACGCTAACCAGGTCCATTCTCCCCCAACCATGCTCTCAATTTTTTTTTATAAAGGGTCCCAAGTTTTTTTTTTTTTTTTAGAAACTGGAATACATAAAAGCAAGTACTAAGAAACATCTAAAAGAGCTAAATCAATCAGCTTCCTTGGGATAACTAACATCGGTTGACTAACAGAGCTCTCCATAGCCTGAGTCAACCAGTGGACGCATTCGTTAGCAGAATGAGGACACCAAACAAAAAACCAGTTCCTCCATTTGGCTTCCACTTTGATATCTTCCAGAATTGAATTGATCTCTCACCTACCCACTGTATTAGATCCATCCAGACATTTGATCAGATCTGCAGAATCAGACTCAAAGATAGCTTCTGAAAGAATAGATTTCCTATCCATCTGGACTGCAACTCTAATTACCCAAACTTCTGCAGCCAGAGCAGAGGAAACTTTGAGTCTGCCAAAGTTTGTATCAATCACCAACCCATCAGAGTTTTTAGCCACCACAGCAAAGGCACCCTTCTTTTCAGCTTGATTGAAAGCCCCATCACAATTGAACTTAACATTGCTGCCTCTTGCGGAGAGTACAATGCAGCTAGGAAATCACCAGTAGATGTTTTAGCTCTTCGAATAGCATTCCCAGGATCTATTGGAGTTCTATTGAAAATATAATCATTATGAGATTTTCAAATATTCCAACATAAATGGGCAATTAGGGATAACGACTGAGAATCAAACTCCTGGTCCTAGAGAATGGTTTCAAACCACTTCTTTGCCGACGGAATGGATGTGTTCATTTCAATCTACCATTTATTCCTTCAATCAATTCGAACTTGTTTTGCAAAAGTCATATTTTATTTATTTCCTTTTCCCACCTCCTCGTCCATCAGGTTAATGAAAATAGCTGCAACTTTCGCAAGTCTCGCATGTGGACTTATGAAAGGTCACCATTTAGAGATTGTCATGCGGTCATGTAAATCAAATGCCCATGTGGCGAGGTATCTACACGAAGTCAATAACAATCACACATATGGTTTGCAATATATGGTGGTTTTTTTTATTGAGCAATGGGCGCTCCCAAATTATGGGAGAGAGATGAGTGAAATCTGGAGCTTTAATGGAGGAAACTTGAAAGTTAAAAGTTAGCTACTCTGCGTTTTGATCTTTGAGCCTGAGCATAATTGAATTAGTAGCTAGGCTGCTAAGGATGTAGGAAATCACGGGCGCTTTGCTGGCCAAATCATTATGTTAGTTGCCACATGAGTTGAATATTAGAGAGAGAAAATGCGGTGAATGGTGCATACTAATTGTAGATTGTATATACAAAATTATGTAAGAGAGAAGTGGAGGAAAGAAAAAATAAAGGAGTGGGGCGCACAAATGGTTACATCTTCATACATGACTAAGGCTAATCACTTGATAGTGAAGGTCATGAATATATAAATGTTGTTTATCTAGTGATTTTCCCAATAAAATTAACTTGGATAATGTCAACTTTTGTATTTTAATTTTTAATATGATGTCTCTAACTTCTTTTATCCATAGCATTAAGTTTAGTTAATCAATGAGATATTTGTATTTTGCGAATTAATGTGAGAGTATGAAGTTGTAATTTTAAAATATTATAAGAGTTCAAACAGTGGTAAAAAAGAAAGGAGTAGACTCAAATTAAAAAAATGGAAGAGTTGTAACTGTGGATGCCATAAAATGAAAAAGAAATGATAATGAAATGTCAAACCTTATTTGCTACACAGTATACTCCTAGCTGTATTAGATAAAAGTGGGGCTGTGTTTCACTGCGCTAAACCCACTCCAGCTGTCTGTCGGGCTCCGGCCGGACTGGGCATCCTAGCAAGCACTGAAATTAGGCCATCGCGAAAGGCTACTTCATTTGCCGAAAGGAGGCATCATCTTCGCCTCCGGCTTTGTCTCTGTAAGTTCTATTAATTTGGTTCTATAATTATAACTGTACAGCTAGGGCAAGGAGAAGATAAGAAGGTGGCAACAGCGTTGTGCATCATGAATTAATGAAGACGAGGTTGTTGGGGATGATTTGGGGGGATCTTATAATTTTTGCCATTACAAAACTTTTATCAGATTAGGATTCCAAACTATTCAGCCTCATAATTAATAAGCGGTCTTACAATATGGAATCCGAGAATGACATCAGTGTCCCTTACCTGGATTTACTTCTTTGTAGGGTGTTTCAGGTGATCACTTCATAGCTTATAAAGTGAAACCCAGTTGAGGGACCGCATCAATGTAGTTCAACGAGCTTTGCCGATGCTTGATTGATGTAAGGAGCGGTTGAGGGATCACGTCCGATCAGTTATATTGGTTTTCTGGTTGATTGCTTAATGTAAGTCACTTTTGAGAGCCTTGTTAGTTGTCATATTTTTCTTCAAACCGTTAATCCTCCTATAATACTATAACATCGTGTAAACCATTGTTGGAGCATATCAATTTTTTTCCTTGTTATGATAGATATGTTTATTGTATAAAGTCCCCCATTGCTCCAATATGTGTAGTTGACAGATTTCTGGTGCTGTTCTTTAGTTCCATACAGTTAACAAACATTCTAAATGCATCACTAAATTGTAACAGGGTATGAAGTCTGCATTTACCACAAGGAAGGTTAGAATGGCAGTTTCTGCAATCCATCCCGAAACTTCCAACATTTTGTATTGTATAAAGTTGCTTTTCTGGGGTAATGCCCAGCATAACATCATTATGTCCCATTATGAGACACAGTCAGCTGAGAATCATTAAAACCCAGATTGGAACTGAATCTTATACTTTGTTTTTACAAGTAAAATTAAGTAATAAGTACCAGAAAGGGGTGTGAAAATTCTAGTTTCACGGATTAAGACTTATGACCACCTATTTGCTTAAGAAATCTTATGTAGTTCTCTCTACCTAAGTGATCATTCACATGCATACATCACACAACAGTAATATCAAGCGATAAAGTAAAGAGATATAAGTTTTTTTCGTGAAAACGTAACTTGAGAAAAGACCACATCCAACAGGTCAAGCACTATAATGAACAGGTTCTACAAGTACGACTTACAACTATAACAATTGAATCTCCACAATTGTCGTCTGAATCCCCACGAACTCTGATTTAAGATTGCTTGCTTGACTCCTCGAGTTTCTGTTCTCCCTAGTTTCGACCTCAACACTGAATCACCACGGTGTTTTTCCTCGTCCTCGAAATCCACCAAGACGATCTCGCAACTGTGTTATTCTATTTAATACTCTAGTGAAGAAACTCTGTATGCTCAACAAGTCATTTATGATTACTTCACCAAGATTTGAATTGTATTCTTCACACTTTGTTATTTTCTTTTGTGTTAATCTTTTCTAAATTTCAGAGGTATATAATACGTATAATTCTCTGAACTTATGTAGCATCTCTTAGACCCCACAAAAAGTAGCTTGGAACTACCTTCTGATTGGTTAAGAATATCTGGCTTGAGAGTCCTCAATTATGGATTGATTTAGATAAGATTAGCGTTCAATTCGAACCTGACTTCGGCGCATCGCTCGAGTTCAAGCGATGCTCTCTGGATTTTTGCTTTTACAAAATTTTCACATATCGCTCGAGCCATGTTTCTTTGCATATTTAGATTGCTCTCGAAAAGATATATGGAATCCATATATTATGAAACTTGAACGAACACCTGAGCATAGAGATATGGTTTTCCAAAGTTTCAGCTTTATATGCTTTAAAGGCTTATACTGCAACTTGGACAGTTTGTACTCTAATAGCTTGAATTTGAATATTAGACTTTTTGACCCAAATACAACTTGAAATAAGGTTACAAGCAAAGTGTCTTTGTTTATGGAATTAGCCAATACTAAAAATCTTAACAGGGTGCAACCCTGTACACATGGAGTATTCAGCTCATGGGATTGAATTATACTTTCTCCACATACCCAAGAAGAAGAAGAAGAAAAAGAAGAAGAAGACAAACTAGAAGAAGATGGGGGTACCATGGTGAATCTTTTGACCTCTTCCAACGCACTTTAGTTCACTAGGGCTGCTTTTTCTGCTTTATGTATGCTGGATAATGCATATATGTTTATTTAGATATACAAGTAATTTGAATTTCTAGGTATTTCTGTGGTTGATCTGTGATCTCCATTGTTTGTATGGAGCTGTGCTGACTCTGTATTCTTTAATTATTTAGCTTATAAATCTGATTTGCGCTAATTTTGACCTTTGATCTCTGAATATTGTGTTGATTCAGATTTGTATGACATTCTGATCTTGATTTGTAGGGATTGATGATTGATTTCATTTGGGTTTACTGATGACTGATTTTTTTTTGGGTACTTTTTTGTTCTTTAGTGAAATTAAATTTGTTTATGGAATGAGGAAAACACATGTACACACTCCAAGAAATATTGAACCATAGGAAGAGAATGGAAGGAATTTGTATTTTAATATTTCAGTTCTTTTAGCTAGCATTTTTATTTATTTTTACTAACTTTTAGTTGTGGTTTCCAGTACAAAAAAGGGGTCAAAAAGCTAAAGTAAAAGAACATACACTGAGATTTTATATATTTACTACATTTATACTAGATGTTACATTTAGTTTATTAAAATTAATCCAAAATCATCTAAAATAATAGTATAAATCATATTGGAGTCAAAACATGGATAAAAATAAATTTTACTAAAAATTTTATACAACTGCAGCAACCGCATCCCATTAGGTAGCATCCTCGACGCTCGCAACTGTTACACCCTGGCAGTGTTCACGTCTCGGTCTTTGAATGCGATTTAGTTCTATGGTGCAATGTCATTTACATCTTACATGATTCCCTGTGTTCCTTGCTTAGCTACAATAATATGCTAACCATGATTCCTCTATCCAATAAATAATCATGCTCCAACCAGAAACATGATTTGGTTTTGAGCTTCTTGGTTGTAGGATTCTAGAATGATTATGCAATGGGGTAGCCTTTGAAATCATGAGCCGTTTTGTTAGTGTGTTCATGGTTTCCATATTCATTCAGGAGTTGTCCCCAATTCGAATCCATTTGCCTAGAGATTAATCCAAACAATAGATTTCGTTTCGCACCTCTCAAGCCCATAGATTGAGTCGACCTAAAGGTTCAGTTGCACAAAGTGAGCCCCACACTTGCATGAGTGGTGTAGGACAACTTTAGGAAACTTGGGCTAAGACTACCTACAAGTTGATTTTTGGTGAGTTTAGCTGTGGAAAGTTGCTAGGGTTAGGGTTCTAAAAGGTTGAAGAAGGTTCCTGGGGTTTTTGGATGAAAAAGGTGAGTTTTGGAATTTATTTTCAAAGTGTGGTTGTGGGATTTTTAGGAATTAGCTGTTGGAAGGCTTTGGACGGTAACTATAATATGTTATTAAGATGTGGAGTCGAAGGACACAATGGAGGGGGTAGGGGAGCTTAAGGGGCAGGTGGAGGCCGTTGCCCACCATAAAATGTGTAAAATCATCCAGGATATATTCAGTGGCGGTGCCATAAAGTTTACCCAAGGTGGGCAACATTTATTCACAATCCAAAAATTTTTTTTAGCATAATGCTATACAATCTGAACTTTTATACAAAACTTGATAAACTAGTTTCAAAACTTGTTTTGAGTAAATTTTTTGGAATACACCTTAGTTTAAGGGGAAAAATTAAAATTTTAAGGTGGCATTCATAAATTTTATAGGGGGGCAAATTGACAAATATTCTAAAATTATAGGTCAAAACAAAATTTTTTAAAATTTAGGGGGCACTTACAAATTTTCACGAGGGGCAAATTGAAAAAAACTTTTAAAATTAGAGGTAAGAATGAAATTTCTAAAAAGTTGAGGGTAGTCCCCCCCCCCCCCCCCCCCCCCCCCAAGGCCTCACATGGCTCCGCCTCTGGATATATTGTTTGTATGTTATATGATGTACTGTTTTTGCAAGTCTCGTTAATTGTCTACCCTCCCTAAAAAAAAAATTAAAAAAAATCAAAGCTTGCATCCAATGCAAATAATAGTTCATGGGTTGATATAGAGGAAGAGCTTACTGGTAGCACTGGCTCATTACAACACTCAATACATTTATTTATGAATATACATATATATATATATATATATATATCTGGTAGAAAGTCAGTAGTTAGGTGCTGCATTACACCAACAGAAATACTATTTGGTCCAATTTTTGTTTTTATTTTTATTTTTGCCTTGTTTCTCTTTTTTCTTTTTTTTTTCTTATGAATAAAATCTTTCATTATTTTCCTTAACATTTTATCATTTTATGCAAGAACTTTGCTTTATGCACAAATCAAACATATGCTACTTGTTGGGATTTTCTTTGTTGATGTTTCTTTGTTCGGAATATGCATGTTAGATATTATAATTTTGTGTCAAAAGAAAAGAGTCCTTATTTTATTCTTTTTAAATTTGCAACTAGTTGGTTTGAGTTTGATACGAAAAGTATAGTTCATTCATATGACAGTTTGTGTAAATTAAAAAAAAAAAAAAAGAAGAAGAAGAAAGGAAAAGAAAAAATAGGGCAAGCAATCTGAAGGGGGTAACTCACTTCACTCACTTTCATTCAATAGCTTCTAAATGGACGCATTATAGTTGGGATTGATCTAGGCATGATTTGGTAGGGTTCTGGGGCTAGAAAGGGTGTGTTTTGACTCTTGAGGATTTGAACAGTACTTGAAAACAATGTTTTGTGAAGAGAGAAGAAGAAGAAAAAGAAGACTCTAGGAATCTCACTAAATAAGGCTGTATAACCATCACACAAAGCTGAAAAAATTTCACACAAATTCTCAAAATCTAACTCCATTAATAGAAAGGTTACATTCATATTTATAAGCTACTAGATTTCTCCTAATTCTGTGAGTACTATGATTCACAATTCAAAAACTAACCAACTATAATATTCTTGACCTAATAAAGACTCCATTCAAGATCCAATAAAATTATTTTTGACATAATACAACCCATGAACGATCTCTATACCCCATGTCTAGCGATTGCAAAATTTTCAAAATACCCCTAACTACTCAAATCTAATAAAAAGCCACTAAAACTATTTAATAGCATTTTTACCTGCAAGCAAGGAACAAAATTTCTATTTGTTTCTATCGAATCGGCCGAAACGTTTCCGTTTCCTAAGAGACCGAAATGAAACACTAGTGGAATAACGAAACACTATTATTATGATCAATACACACCGGAACATAGAAAAATACACCAAAACACAACGATATATGCTGAAACAATACACTGTATTAACTCAAATTTAAAATTTTTATAAATGTTGTAGAATTTTCATACAAAAGATTGTATTTTACTATTTTAATATTTGTCACTTTTAAAATGTTTTTGAAACATTCCGAAACATTTCCGAAATGTTTTCGAAACGTTTCCATTTCCGAGCTAACCGAAATGACCTCTCGAAACGAAATTTTGATCCTTGCCTGCAAGATACATCAACATAAGACTCAAGTTGACCTTCAATATGATTGTATAAAGCCAAAAGGTGCTTCGTGTAAAATTTCGGATTTACCCTCTTTCTTCATTCCGTACTTTGCATCAATGATTGGACTTCTTTTCCTTAATTTTTTGATTTCTTGCTTCATTGTGCATGACCCTAGTTTTGCCAATCCGACCTTTCTTCAGCATTTCTTGTACCTTGGTTTTTCCTTTGTGATTCCTTGCTCAATCATTTGAAGGAAAAACAAAAGATGGCCAATAATATCAAATGCTAGAAAGCATAGACACTACTTTGGAGGAGTCGTACCCGTGTCTGACACTTGTTGGACACCGACACGCGTGGGACACTCGTCGGACACTCCATTCTACGTGTCTAATTATTTATTATTTATTTTTACATTGGACACTCCATGAACACGGTTTGGACACGTGTGTCTCGTTTTGGACACTTTAGAGACATGCGGGGCCTCAACTATAAATTTTGAAACTAATTGTTGGTTCGAAGAAAAAGAAAAACAAATAAGAAAGAGAAGAAAAACAAGTATGCTATGATGATGGATAGTTGATTAAAATGTGTTTGTTTACTTTATATTTTTTATGGAATATAATTGACTAATTATGAATTTATTGCCTATTAAGTAGTAAAATGTATTATGTTTTTTATTTTTAATTCGTGTAATCTTCTATATTTTTTTAAATTCTTTTGTATCATATTTATATGTATAACATATAAGGAATATAAAAATATAGTCTTTTGTCGTGTCCCTGCCGTGTCGTGTCTAGCATTTTTTAAAAATTGTCGTGTCGGCGTGTCCAACACGTATCGTGTTCGACACTCGTGTCCATGTCCGTACTTCTTAGATCAAATGGTTATTAAAAATTAATCTCCTGCAATAGGAATAATAGTGTTTCAGATTACCCTTCTTTCTAGAAGTGCTAAAGCTTCTTCTTTTGATCATAGCAAAGCTCCACCTAATAGCTGCATATGATGTAACAATATTGATGACTTTGCGATCATTATAAGTAGACAAACACAGAGTTTTGCAAGCCATCTCAATAAAGCTGTGTATCATGCAGTGTCATGCAAAGAAGTAAGACGTTTGAGACTAAGATTAACTTCTTTTAATCTTGTCATGGGACTGGGTAGAACTAACAATATCTCAATATTTATCATGGTCAGAATTTAGGAATGCTACTAAGGTGTGCCTAGCTACTGCTTAAGGGTTATGGCAAAGTATCATGCAATTAGGCTGTAAATCCATAGATTTATCATAGTCCATAAAATTCTGTGTTAGTTCTTGAGTTTGTGATCATTATTTTATTTTTTACTTTCTTTCTTCAATTTATGTACTCTTGCACCTTAGGGAATCTGTACGTCAAGCTGTAATTCCAGGATTGCCTGATGATTTGGCTTTGAGATGTTTGGCAAAGGTGTCCCACGGATACCATGGACTACTTCAAACCGTCTCTAAGCGATGGAGAGATTTAATCCGCAGCTCTGACTATTGTAACTATAAAGCTAGAGAAGGATGGTGTGGAGATTGGCTGTTTGTCCTGACTGAGGGGTGTAACAACCAGTGGGTTGCGTATGATCCTGATGCTGATAGATGGCATCCTCTGTCAAAGATGCCTGAGGCCTATTCGAGGTGGCAGCATTATGGATTTTCATGCGTTAGTGTCTGCAATAAGTTTATGGTGATTGGTGGGTCCTATGCACCCAATGATCCAGTATTTCCAAATCAAAGGCCTTTGATAACAAATGATGTTCTGCAGTTTGATCCATTCAAAAAGCAGTGGATTAAAGTAGCAAGTATGCGAACACCGCGGTCCCACTTTGCTTGTAGTATTGTCTTCAGTAAGGTTTATGTAGCTGGGGGACGCACCTCATCATGTGCCAGAGGCCTTTCTCTTACCGAAGTTTATGATCCAACGACGGACAAGTATGTTTCTGTAAACATTTCTAATATTTAAGTTGGATTCATCAAATTACTGCTTTACGTGAATGCTCACTTGCAGGTATTTTTTTAATAAAGGAATTAGAGTGGCAAAAAAAGTTAGCTAGGACTTTGCCACTACATGTAATCATTATGTTGCCTTCGGGGTTACTATCAAGTAAAGCAGAATTTGCAGGGGGTACTCTGTTAAGACTGTTTAATGGTTCAATTTTCATGGGGGCATTCCTGTGTTTGATATGTTAATATTTTCATGGTGAAACCTTTGAGCATCGGCAATGAAATGGTCAATTGCAAATTCTACCCTTTGAAGGGTTATTTTTCCTTCTTACTATGATTTCTTACCTCCTATTGCTTAGCAGTTGGTGTTGCTGACTCACCATCATTAATCAACTCATTATTGGGGATGAGGGAAGTTAACTGTTCTTACCTTACTTTTACTGTAATATCATATTAAGTTTCTCTTGTATCTATAGAAGTTAGAATCGAAATAGCAATGCTAACTTTGATATGAACACAACACGTTTCATGCACTGCGGAATAATTTCCAGTGAAATCTGTCTGGCTACTTTATGGGTTTCTTAATACAGTTCTTGTCATCATACCGCTCATCTATGTCAGCTTGCATCATACTGCTCATCTATGTCAGCTTGGTGAACATTATAGCTTGCCCTTGTGTTTTTTTTTTCTTCATTACAAAGTTAGCTAGCCTTGCATGCGTAGGACATGAAAAATTATGGGTTAAATTACACTTTACTCCCTGGGGTTAGGCCCAAAACCATGGAGCCTCCCTAACGTTTACTTTGTGACACTAAACCCCTTGCGGTGGTGTGTTAACTGCAAACGTTAGGGTTTTCATCCAAACTTATCGCACTTGATGAAATGTCCAAAATGTCCCCTGTTTTTAATTTGTTCTTGTTCTCTCTTCCCATCACTTGCCAATAACATTAGCACCAAGTGCCAATCGCTACCCTCCTCTCTCTCTTTCTCTCACTCTTTCTGTCTCTCTCTCTCTCTCAAGACAATCATTTTACTGATGCAAATTCCAAAATTATTATATTTAATGAGAGGCTCTTAAGAGAAAAATATTGGGTCTAGGTGAGAGAGAGTGGGTGAGAGATGTATACTGGTTGAGAGTTTTAGAGAGAATGTGTTGTGGGTTTTTAGAGTAAGGAGTGTGTTTAGAGAGAAGAGGGAGGCTTTGAGAGAGAAAGGTGAGTGACTTAAAGAGAGAAGATATGAGATAGAATCAAACTGATTTCTAGGATGCATGAATCACGAGTTTCCTAGATATCTCTTCTCTGGGGTTATACATGGCGAACTCCTTGTAGCGCGAAATTATTAAAACTTCACAGGTCTTTGTGAAATATACTGGAATTGGAAACAAGTGAAATTTACAATTGATGCATGCAAAATCTGGAATGGTGATAAGTTGAATCTGAGATCCTATCTCCGCATGCATAATTTAACTACATTCACACATTGATGTGGTGTGGAAAATAAAGTTTCAGGCGAAACGGAAATCTCTCTTCTGGAGTAGGCAGGGTTGGTAACTTGGTGGCGGCTAACCTTTAAAATTGTAGTCATCAACGGAGGGAACTTAACTAAAGCTGCTGACAAGGCTTCAGACTTCAAAGTGACTAGGAACTGTTAATGACTTGTATTCTCAAATAGATGGAATCCAAGGAACAACCACATATGACAAACCACTGCAGCAACCCAGAATCAGAACTCTGGAAAGTGATTCGTAACCTCTGGAGTTTCAAAGTACCTTCTACTGCATTTACTCTTTGTCACCATTCTCCATATGGGCTGTTGTGATTGTGCGGGCATGGTGTTCAGTGAGCTGGAGGAAGTGCTTGGGTGGAAATTGCTGAGGTGAGTGAAGAGAAGATAGTTGGGTAGCGGTTGGCCATGGTGGTGGCCTTGGTGGCCACAAATAGGTGGTTGAGGTGAAGGTGGAGAGGATGGTGATGGAGTTTGGAGAGGTACTCATGTACTGGTTGTGCTCCTCCTCCCTTTTCCTTCACTGGTTTCATTCCTATATACCTATATGTAATCCCATATATATATATATGTATATGTATAGATATACAGAGATTGAAGAGAGAAAGAGGGGAAGAGCATGTGGGCAATAAGGGTGGTGGTTGGTGGAGGAGATGGGTTAGGGCTAGGGTGGCCTGCCCTAGAGTGCTCAAGGGATAGGGCTGAGGTGGGGTGGTGGGGTCGGGGGGTTGGAGTAGACAGAGTGGGGTGGGGGGGGTGTCCGGTGAGGAGCTGGGAATGGGAGGTGGAGGTGGAGGTGGCAGGGATGGGGGATCGGATTGTTGGGAATTTATACTAAAAGACATGCTTTGTGAAGTGAATTTAGTATTTATTAATAAATTAGTTATTCCATTTTAATGAGAATCTGTGTGAGAAATGTTTGCATTGCGTTATTTAT
>CM065399.1:32345000-32412500 GCA_033060915.1 Euryodendron excelsum
GTGGTTCTTCCGGACCACTCCAGGCCACTCGAGGCTTTTGGATATGGTTTTGCCGCGCTAAGATGCGAATTATACATTCTCGGAGGGAGGGTGCTCAAGTGGGAAGAATCAGGGGGTGGGAGGTTTGACATTGTGAAATTGGGTTTAGTTAGGATTTGTGACCCTGAGGTTACACCGTTAGAGTGGAGAAAGACGAGACCCATGTGCATTTCTGCTGGGGGCTCTATTTTAGGATGTGCATCTATGGAAGAAAATGCATCTCTGTGATTAAAGGTAAATGGAATCACTTCTGATGAACTTGACCCTCCTTTTAAAGCCTTGACTGAACCTTTTTTAAGCTTAAAAGTGATAATTAAAGACAAATCAATGTGAGTGATCAAATAATGTGCTATATTGATTTAGGATGCGTTGTGATGATTTCTGTGAATTGTAACCCATTTAACCAAAATTCTTATCCAAGTCGTATTATCTCTGGACCCAGAGAGAAACTTCTCTGATATTAGTAGGAACATGTTATTCTATCCTCAAGCCTTTTGGGTGCTCTTTTGAAACGATTTATTATTTTTGTTGATGCAATGAAAATTATGCTTAGAGATGAAGAAAAAAGGGTGTGCAATAACAGCTGGAGAGTATGAAGTATCATGATACATATGCTGATTTACAATGATCTTGCTTAAAACAAGTTAAGAAATGATTTCTACGGAAACATATGGAGCCTGTCCCATATTTGTTGACCATGGCTTTCATTTATGTCCTTCCAACAACCATCCCACAATTCTACTGAGAATTTTTCATTTATCAGGATTTATTTAATAAGTTTAATTTTGATGCACTGACAATGTAGAATTTTTTTATACAAGCGGACACTAGAATGTGACATGTATTTATGAGTCTTGCTTATTTATGTTGTATTTGAATTCTAAAAGACATTCTGTTTGTGTACAAAATTTTATACTGTCAATGCATCAAAATTAAACTCTCGTTTGATTTATTGGATCAAAATGATTCCGTCAAGGTGAAACAAGAAGATATTTGCTAATCACTGAAGCTTTTGTCTTATTTTTCTGCTGGTGTTTATTCCGTAAGATGGGAAATGCTCGATTAGGTTTTCAATAGAACTGGGTATATTAATTGATTTGAGCCATTTACCTCGTGTGAGATGGTGTCATATATATGCACTTACTTTCTTCAAGGTTAATTGACCAATTTCTTTAGATTTTGTATTTTGATTAGTTGGGCTTAGTCGTTTCTCCTCAACGTTAGCAGCTGCACTAGCTACAGCAATGGAGACAAGTACAGTAGGATAATTGGAGACGCATACCCATTGTCCAAAATTAATTGGACAATGAATACTACAGTCCCGGCCAGACGACTAAATAATGCAGAAGCCTGCTGCCTCCAGTCTGTCATTAACAAACATAATTACTACCAGCTGGTGTAAATTTGAACGTGTTTAGTGGAGTTGCGTAATGTGTTTTGCATTGTAACAAGACAATGAGGACGGTGTAATTTTGAGTCTATTCTCTTCTGGACTTCATCTTTCCTTCCTGGCAACAGTAGCATAACAACAGAATTAATACAATTGAGCCGGCGCAATGTCCTTAGTCAGTTAGAAAGAAAGACTGTAATTAATTAAAGAGTATAACGTAAGAGTGGAGGGGACCTCTTTTTTTTTAATATTATATTTGTTATAAGTACTTAATTTGTTTAAGTAATTAATTAGTAGATCTCGATGGTGATGGCATGCATCAAATAAATAAATCACATTGGTGTATCCGGCACGTCAGAGATGTCTGGTGTGGCTTGTTCCTCTACCAGAGAGTGCAGGTTTGCGGTGGGATGATACTGCTGAACCACTAATACGGAAGCAGTGGTGGAGAAGTCAGAAGACGATAAGAAGCTCCCAACGGGGCCTAGTTCTGGACTGTCACAGCTTCTGCCCATCATCAGCGGTGCAGTTGGAGGCATCCTTCCCACTAGGAAGAGATTGCACTTGCTCATTGACTTCAGTGCCACAATTATATCAGCCTTACTTCCTACCACTCTTTCCTCGAACGAAATTGTCGTCGTCGTCGTCTCGTTTTTCCTAGCCATGCACTCTGAGAGGAAGGCCTCTTCACTCTCATCATCGTCCTCGACAACGTCGTCTTTTTTTGCACTTTCCTTTATTTCAAGCACGGCCGCACCAGAAGCAGCACCGGCACCAGCACCCTCCAACGTCATCAACGACTTCCCCGGCGCGGCCATGAACTTTATGACTGTGAGCGCGATCCCCGGGTGCTCAGCCATCCTAACCCCGTACGCTAGCGCCTCACGGTCATCCTGTCCGCCGAAGAAGGGCACCGCTATAGCGTAGGACACCTCACTGGCGGAGACTTGAGTGGTGCCACCAAGGCCCCGATCGACAAGAATTCCCACCGAGCAAGGCGCATGATGGAGGACTCGCTGGTTCATCTGATGGAACGAATGTCCAAGTGACTCCATAACCCCATCTAACCGCTGGTGCTTGTGGAAGGGGAGTAGGATCATGGCAGCACGCTTTTGGTGTGCGCTCGTGCAAATGTCTTCGTGAATACTGTTGAGAGCGGATATTGCGGTCATAGGGCGGACGGTAACGCTGCTAAGCTGCTGATAGGCCTCGAATGCAATGACCATTTGATCCTTGTCATCACGTTTCTTGTTCCAGAAGGGAAGACCGTTGTTGCGTGCTTTGTGAACCATTGTGATGGCTGAAGATCGTTCTGACAGCTCCATCAGGTGCATGCCATATACACAGAGGCGCCCTCGACGCCTGGTCCCGCGGGAAGACTCGATGAGATTGATCATGGTGGGGATGTTTCGGGTGCTGTGGAAGCAGGCCAGTATCCGAAGCTCCGTGTCGAGGTCTTTCCGTTTTACAGTCCGATGCTTATAGGGTGCCGCTTTTCTAGCCGGCTTATATATCGCCATCACGATTGGGGTGGTCATGAAAGTAGTGAATAACGCCATGAGAACTAAGATAGCAAAAGCCTGGTCGTTCAGCACCTGCATTGCAATAACACAAACTAGACAAAGTTGGCTTCACAAAGTAACTAGGATTTAGAGGGGGGGGAAACAAAAGAAGCTAATGATATATATATACATATAGGAAAATGCATATATTTTTGAGCTTATCCTTTTAAAACAAAAAAAAAAAAAACACGGGTTACCCTTTACTCACAAAACTACCACCGAAGAAACAAAAACATGCATATTAACCCCAAAAAAAAAAAGCACAACAAAACACATCATGATTTCCTCTTATCCTACGTGTTCAAGTGCGTAAATACAAGACAACTGATTTGTTAATGATGATCACCTCATTATATGCTTCTACGCAATTCCCTTACTTTCTCAATAACTTCTATGTGAGAAAGATCAAGACGAAGCACATGATAAGTTTTCTTGAATGTCACAAGCTTATGAACGATCAAAATGACCGGATATGTTAATCATATTTTTATATATGATATATCATATTCAAAACGGATTAGAATCCTTTCCATTCTATGTTGACTTAAAACTTATTTAAAAATAAATGATTTTATAGTTATACATGAGAAAATAAATTTTGATATAAAACAATGTAGATTAGATAAAATGTCTTATGAGTCCTCCTTTGATTGATGGAATGGAGATGATCCAAATCCTCATAATACGTTTTGTTCTTTTTATTAACATCCAAGTACTAAAACACAAATGGAGGAATTGTGAGGTTTTCTTAGCGGATGAGAGCCAAACAATAATTACAAAGGCTCCTGATTTCCTATTGGTTCTTTTGATACGTGGAGTTCAATACCAGATTTCTGTTAATTTATAAAAAGAAAAAAGAAAAAAAATGAAGGAACAGGAGAAGGGAGGGCTCCAGGTACGTACCTTTCTGTCCTTGCCGATGTTGAGAACAATTAGCTCAACCAAGCCTTTAGTGTTCATGAGGAATCCGAGTGTCATGGCCTCTCTCATATGCACCTTGAGTATTAGTGATACCACAAATGTCCCTACAATCTTCCCAAAGCAAGCATTAAATATAACAAGTGCAAGCAAGCCCCACGACTCAGCACCACTTATTGTGGCAACGTTCGTCTTCAGCCCACTAGATACAAAGTAGAGTGGCAGAAGAAGGCCGGACACAAGATCCTCGATCTTCTCTATCAGGACCCCTGCAAAAGGACCATCTTTGGGTACCACTAAGCCGACCACGAAAGCGCCAAAGAGCGCATGTATTCCAATAGTGTCCGTGACAAAACCCGCGGCCAACACTAGTGACAATGTGATGCATATGTATAACTCTTTCACTGGTTCGCCCTCAGGGGAGCGTCGAGCCATAAACGCCAGTGCTGGTCTTAAGCATACAATGGCCACCGCTATAAAAGCAATACCACAGAGTAAGACCCAGAGGGATATAAGTGGAGAAGTGCTGTCGCCAGAGAGAGCTATAGCGAGAGCCAGGAGAATCCAGGCAGCAACATCATTGACTGCAGCTGCCGACATAGCCATGCGGCCCACATCAGTGGTGAGAAGTTTTAGCTCTGCTAGAATGCGGGCAAGGACTGGAAATGCTGTGATTGATAGGGAGACGCCCATGAAGACAAGGAAGGGAGCCTGATTGACTCCTTTTGATATGGTGTTACGTAAAACAACTGATGTACCAATGCCAAAAACAAAAGGGAGGCTGATTCCAGCAACGGCTATACCTAGGGCCTTCTTGCCCGTTCGACGGATTGCACGCATGTCAAGCTCAAGACCTACCAGAAACAGGAAGTAGAGGAGGCCAATGTTGGCAAGCGTGTCCAGAACGGTCATGCTTCTAGGCGGGAAAACAGTGTGCAGAAACTTCTTGTTTCGGCCAAACGCAGATGGCCCCAGTAGTATACCTCCCTGCAGCCACCAATAATGTCTAAGTCATCAATAACTATATATATATCAGTGTCAGGTTGCCGTGCTAAATCATTTTTTAAGGGGGAAAAAATTAACGCAACTAATTGATCTCAGTTTATTGTGTCGGAATCACCTCCCCCTGAATCCATTATATATACTTTTTCATTTATTTATTTTTTTACAATCATATAGTGCCATGCTAATACAACTTGAGTCAGTGTGAAAGTTATGGGTCAAGCTTATTAAGAAATTGCATCATATATACTAAGATTAGGTTGTTTGACCATTTTAGCCTC
Organism: Euryodendron excelsum; assembly: GCA_033060915.1. Classification (NCBI taxonomy): domain Eukaryota; kingdom Viridiplantae; phylum Streptophyta; class Magnoliopsida; order Ericales; family Pentaphylacaceae; genus Euryodendron; species Euryodendron excelsum. The sequence continues at coordinate 32,350,193 of CM065399.1, forward strand.
GTAATCATTTGGGTAATTTTTGTTCAAAATTGAACTAATATATTTTCATAATTCAGATATATATATATATATATATATATTTGATAGAGCTTATCCAAAGTGTAAAGTAAAAATAATTTAATCGATTTTTCAGTATATTTGATCCATTAACAAATGTAATGATGCCCCCACTGATAATTGAAGTCATGTATTTAACTCACACTCCTCTATTTTCAAGGTTTTAACCGTCCAATGCATCAAAATAAATAACAAAAACACATCTGTGAAATGGCTTGCATGATCCTTTTTAATTTGATCATCTGGCACGATTTTGTTGACTATCTAGCTTCTTGTAGAAGCAATTTTGAGTAAGTTGACGTGGTGGCTTACAACGGAGATTTTAATCTCCATGTTTGTATGCAGGCGCTTAATAATTTCTTTTCGGCTTTCATACCTCAACCCCGCCCCCCGCCCCAAAACCACCAAAGCTCTTTTTCTAATTTCCCCTTGCAGGGACTGACAAAAGATGTGAAACAAGGAAGAGGAAACAAAGATAATTACTTACGATAATCTCTGCAATGACTCTTGGTTGTCTGAGAGGCTTTAGAATGAAAGCAAGCAATCTTGTAAAAGCAACGACCAAACATATCTGTAGGATTGCTAAGGGAAGTGCATAATCCAATGGATTTTCACCTTGGAATGCTCCATTGGATGTCGCCTTCATTGGTGCTGGGCAAATTGTTGCTGCACTTGTTGTTGCCATCGTTGATTGATACCACAAAACCTCCCCTCGGCAGCTGGTAGAGAGAGAGAGAGAGATGCAAAAAAAAGAAGAGGAAGACCGTTTGCTATATTCTCCAGGCCATGTATAGAAAGGTTGGACAATCAACAATGAGATGATAGAGAAAACCACAGGCCCTCTATAAGTGGATTTTGAATAGTTTTAAGGGAAAGCATGGAAGAACGACAATTTGGATGTTACTAATTATAGGGAGATTCAGAAATATTTGCAGTGGAATGGGTGTCAAAATGAGATTTATAAGGGATTGAAAAGAACTTCAACGTGTTCATATTAACTTGGGAAGGGCTTTTCCTATTGTTTTGTTACGCATTCCAAGCACAAGTCCTCGATCGGATACCTATATATGGTTATTGAATTTGGATTCTCTCCATTCCATGAATTGAAATAGAAATTTTTATTCTGTAATCAATGGCCTAGATGTAATCTTATCACATGTCTTACTAAAATTACATCGTTTTATAGTAAAATTTATTTCCTTATATATAACTATAAAATTATTTATTTTTAAATAAATTTTAAATCAACTCATCTGAACTCTTTATTTTTATATTAGCTGACGTGTCAACACCTCAATCAATGGAATGAAAATTTTCATTTCAATTCATTAAATGGAGAAAATCTAAATCCATGGTTACTGCTCAGTTAGACGAGGGAGTTTGATGTGTAGTTATCGCCTTAATTAATATTTAAGAAATGCGAACATTGGGACCCGTTTTGATCTGTCTGCCCTATGATACAGAAGAATATTGCAATAGCCCTCACCAAAATCAAAGTAGCTAGTGGAACATAATTTATTGTTAGTAGCTTTGATCCACACAGAATTTTTATTACACTAGCAGAGGAACTAAACTGCCACATGATAATAACATAACAACTTGATGCTATATTTGGATACTAAAAAGAAACTAAGATTAGAAAATATATACAATTAGAGCTCTAGTTATCCACGTTAGGACCCACAATTCTCAAAATTAGTGTTATCATAACTTGACCAGACCGATTGGTCCACTTGGAACTAGAGGGTCCGGCAATTCGAACAATTATTTGAATTGAAGGGCCAAAACATTGGCTACTTCTGAGTCTGTGCTACATGTGACTGCTTGTGGTGGACTCCAACACTTGTTTTAAATATTTTTAGACTTTCATGTGATAATTGGTGTGGGTAATGTTATACAAATAAAATAAATTTATATAAAATTTTTATACAAAATAATGTATCTTAATGAAAACATTTTACTTCAAAATAAACATCTACCATAATGGTCTTTTAATTACAAAACTGTTATTGTCACATCATTTTATGTATAAATTTTGTATGAATTTTTTTTTTTTTTTTGTAAGAAAAGCATTTTCCTTTGGTGCGAGCCCCATGCTTCCCTTGAAATTGCCCAACGTGTTGGTTGTGGTTGTTCCTTACTTTTCCCCCCTCACCTCTCCTTTAAATGTTTTTGACTTGTCTAAAAGTGTTATTGTTAGGAGTGTGCTTCGATTTGGATTGGGTTCGTACCAAACTAATTATCCCATAAAATTGAGTGTTCAAGTAGGTTCCATGGTTTGGGTTTGCTCCCCTATTTTGTATAAAGTTTTATTTACTCACTTAAAGATTTTAAAAAATAAACTCAATTTTGTATCCTATTTTTTTTTTAAAAAATTTAAAAACTAATGTACAACCAAATTAATAACATCTTAGTATAACAAATAATGATTTGACATATATACAATATGTATATAGATTTTTGTAACATACATTAGATTGGGTATCGGGTTGCTTTTTAAATTACCTCGAAGTATGTCGATTCTCGGGTCTTTTGGGTTTCAAGAGCACTAACTCTAGAACTAAACTAAATTTAGTCGCATTTAACCATTGGTTCAAAATTTTTTATTTTTTTGTGTTAATTCTTTTCTGAATGAATTAATAAAATATACTTAATTTTATAAAATCAATGAACTGACACTTTTACCGATTTGATATTATGTTCAGTTCTGATAATAATGCTTGAGACCCAAAAGATGGAAAATGAAAGCTAGTATGCTGCATGCCCAAGATTTATTATATTAGCCGAACTAGTTTATAATGTTCCAAGTGATGGATAACTTCCCCCGTTTCGTTGATACTTACTTATTTTTGAGTAAATTACATTGACTACTTCTAGGGTTTGAAATTAATACTCAGCCGCCCCTTATTTATCAGAAATTCGCTAAACTAACTGCCCTTACTTCTGATTTTTGTAACAGAATCCTCCTCTAAACAGCCGATGGTGTATTTTCCCATTTTACCCTTATTAAATACATTGCAAAAAGTAATTCAATTAAAAACATAATTCAATTAATACACCAGTCTTTGTGTGCCATGTAGCACATTGAAACAAAAAATCCCTCTCCAAGCTGTTTGACATTGCCACCGAAGCACCAACTCATGTCACCATCCCTTTCCTCCTCCCCTTTCCTCTCTTTCTCTCTTGACGGACCTCCATTGCTGCCACCATAAGCACCAACAATCCTCCTCTCTCTGCCACCAACCCCCCCGTCCCCACACCTCCGTAATAGTAATGTTGAAATAGGCAAAAGCATGAAGTTGAACTAACTGAAAGGATGCATCTGAGATTGAATAATTCTCTCAACTTAAGACAAACAGAAATAACAGAGAACAGAACTTAAAGCCCATACGTATCCTACATTAAAACTGAATATTCACCCATCCCTTGCCTTCTGCAACATATAAGTCAAAAAAAAAAAAAAAAAAGGAATGACCGAGTTAGCAGTACAGAAGTAACTGGCTGCCCAAGTTCTAAAATTGAAGGCCATGTTCCCGAGCTGCATCGGCAAGGGCTTCGATACGTCCATGGTAAGGGTATCCGCCTCGATCAAAGGCCACCTTCGAAATCCCTTTCTCCAGACAGGACTTCGCAATAGCTTCACCCACTTTCTTTGCCACATCCTAACACCAAAAGCTTGCAAATATTAGCACTTCTTTTCTACAGCGTTAAAGTCAATTGTCCTCATAGACAGTTTTAGAAACAGGTACAACAAGCGACTAAATAGAAAACTCTATGACTGCAATAACTCATGATTGGGATCATATCATCCAAATGTCTGACTTTCATCCAAGAACACTTGCGTTGTGCTTGGATCCTGTATTTATTAAAGAAAAGGGAAAAGGAAAGGAAAATGAGAAGGAAATGAGAGAATCCAAATTTCATGTTTTTGTTTGCTTAGATTGAGAAAATGGAAAAGAAATAAAAAGGCATTTAATAAATCCATTTTCTTGTAATTTTAAACTTTAATAGATGAATAATAATCGTACTGATTTCAAGTTTTTACAACACAAATTTGTGAAACACAGAAAAAGACTTGTCCCATATGATCAATGGGCGACCTTTAAAAATGAAAGGTCAATTCAAACGTAAGCAAATGAATAAAATTGAACGTAAAAAATAGAAAAACATGGGCAGATCAGGCAATACAATGTACAACTCAGAGAATTGCCATGGATCCAGTGCTTTTTTTTTTTTGTTGGCCAAGCGCAATGGGTCCAGTTGGGTATTGTTTAAATTCAATCTGTAGCTATAGCAGAGCGTGCCACACACTTCACTTCAGCCGCATAATGCATACATATATATACATGTATATATATAGTTCTAGTTCAATCTGTAGTAGTAACAGAGCATACCACTAATTTCAGTCATAGATATACACATACATATATACATGTATAAATGTGTCTGTGTGGAGAGACCTCTGGGTTGGAAAACTATTGCAGGGTTCCAAAAAGACCTTCCAATTGCCGGTGGAGGTAGAAGTTAAACTCACCGGTGGTCACTAAGCAAAACGACTGTTTCCCATCGGAAATGATCTCGGTCAAGAATAAGTGTGAGAGCTTGAGTCTATCGTATGCGATGAGTGATGGAGCCCAAAAAAACTTTCTCCCCTGTTTTCCCCTTTTTTCCTCACAAATTTACGAGGGAAATGAAAGAAGGACAATTCCTCAGTGATTTTCCTTCTGTTTTCTTTTCCCCTCCATTTTTCATCACAACCAAACTAGAGAAGTGATTCCATTTCCTTTTCCATCAGTAAATCCTGGATCCGAAGACAGCCTTAATTTACTGACTCAAGGATGCGTACACAACTATTTTTTTTTTTTCTTTTTGTGCATAAGAAAATTTCTCAAAACGATAATTCTATCCAAATGAAATGGGAAGTTGCATTCAAAATGTAAAGTTTTTTTAATTCTCTTCTACGTTTAGATGGCAAACTTATCTGCTGTTCAAAACAACCTTGCTAAATTCCAATTAAGCGAGCTAAAAGTATCCCCATTTTGCTACATTACACAACAAGTAGCACCAAACACCTGTTCTGGGTCAGAGTATCACAATGGTCCATATTTCAATTAACATTTAAACAACTCATCAACTCAGTAGTCAACTAACAAAACCAAACTGGGAAAAGTGGGCTACAGATTCTAAATCAATGTTACAAAAACCTAGTGTATTTACATCACTCATTAAATACTCTTTGAGACAACAAATTAGCAACCTATAAATAAAGAAGCTCAGTGGTAGAAGAAACTTTGGTTACACATCTTAGTAACATTATACACAATACATTAAGAATTAAGCAGGAGCATAGTAAGTCAAAGCAATTTTAGATCATGTTGACAAATTTTACTGTAAGACAACTGACCAATAATTTGCAATCATTGAATCAACACTTCAACAGAGCTTAGCAAATGTAGTGAACTCTTCAGACTAAATGTATTGAGTTAGCTGGTCGATAATGTTTGCACAAGAATAATAAGGAGAAGCAGCTAATCTATAATCTGGCCCATGAACCTTATGTTTTTCCTTCTTTCTTTGGCAAACATTAGTGTCTAGGAACTTACAGTAGTCGGACCAGAGCTGTAGTTGAACTCCTCAGAGATGGGTTTCTGCACCGTTGAAGCCGAAGCAAGAGTATGCATCTTAGTGTCATCAATCACCTGGACATAGAGATGCTTGTTGGAGCGGAAGACACACAATCTTGGCCTTTCTGGTGTCCCTTCTATCTGAGAAAATAATAACTAGATTGCAGAATCAACGGGTACTACATATTGGGTAGTCAAGAACTGCAAAATGGATTTTAAAAAACAATAATCCAATCATAGAAGGGATGGACCGTAAAAGGGAGAATCAGTTCATGCTCCAATCCTGTAAGCAGTAGAAAATAGAATGATGTTTTTATAATCAGGGTGAGGCTAGGATTTTCCCTTAATTTGTTAGTTAATTTCAAAAAACTACTACTTTCTTCCCAACAATTGAAAGTTTAAATCTGAACACATTGAATTTCATTGATGAAATTAGCTTTTTGACTTTTTATTCACTTATTTATATTTTGAATACTGGGAAAAAGATCACCACCAAAGGTTTATACACTCTTTCTAAGAACTATCAATCTTACTTATCAAAAAAAAAAAAAGAATTATCAATCTCATGCCTAGGAAGGGTGTTTTGAAATTGCAAAAAAACAAAAAAGAAGCAGAAGAAGAGATCAAATTTTATAAAATTGCCCCATTATTTTTAAATGTTAAAATTTAACCCTTTCTTTTATTTTTGGAAAAGTTTAATGGGGGTCATTTTATTCAAAAGCATTACATGGAATATTAAATTAAACTATAAACTGAACCCACAACTTTCTAAAATTTTACCAGTTCACGTGGCTCTGCCAGTGCCTATAATGACTCAACTTACAGAATAACAACACAAACATAACTCGAGATAATACAAGAAAACAATATATCAACTTAAAAACTATAAGAGAAAAAGAAATGCATGAAAAGAAAGCTCAGTTAAAAAAAAAAGGGTTAAGTTTAGGAAGGAAATGAGATATTGCTTATCAAACAAAAAAGGAAGTAAAGAAGATATTGCTACTGTCGATAAGCACATAAAGCTTTGTAACTGATAGTATAACCTCCATAATCTACTAAGGCGCCATTTGGGGTTGCTTCAACTTATGAGCTTTTGCTGAATGCTTCTTGAAAAAGGTAAATCTCAGCCTATTTTAAGAGGAAGCTCATGTTTACCAAACACCCCAGAGCTTTTGCTGAGAAGCCATTAGCACCCTCTACAAGCAAACCCCAAACAGGCACTTACGTCCAGTTTTCAATTCAACTCAACGAACCTTAACTTTAATTCCTTGGGGACTGCTATACAGATTTGTCTTCTCCAATCAACTCCACACAAAGCCAATGCTATATAAAACCTCAAGAAATTACTTCCACTAAATTAAATCTGAGGAAATTACCTTCTTTCTTACTACCTCAATCCATCTCATTTTGCACTTTTTCTAGTCTTTTGCCAATGTCAAGTGGATCAAATCACTCCTTACCAATTCATTAATTGGTTTCTGTTGCACATTATCAAACCATTGCATACAACTTTTCTTCTATTGATGCTAATTCTAACTTCCCATGAATGGATTTATTTTCTTATTCTAAGATTTTTTATAACAACAGTGATACATCTTAGTATCTTTTTTTCACTTGCATTCATTCTTAAACATATGCTTCTTTAACTACTCAGCGTCCTCCACCTAAATGCCCTAATGCAAAGTCAGAAATAGAGCAAAAGTGGAAATGGGAGAGCATCAGTGTGTTAGACTGAGACAATCAAGAACATCTCTAAAGCACCTGTTTAATACATAGAAATTATATATTCTCATCATAGATGTGTAAGAAATTATATTTTCTGTTCATATCCGGGAAACCACGTTCAATATAAACATGTTTATTGCCAAGAAATGAATATAAATGCAAATGATTTAAAGGTTTTTTTTTTTGTATTCTTTTTATTGTGGTTTTATCCATCCTGAGATAAGTAAAAACTGAGCAAAAAAATAAAATAAAATAAAATAAAATCAAGATGCCTGAATGGTTATTAGTTCTCTCAATCTTTGTGGTTATCAAATAAAGATCCCTCGACATAAAATACAAATCAAATTTTTTTTTGAAAAGTACAAAACCAATTAAATTTTCAAAACTGTTGTTTCACTTTGAAACCCAAATTTCTGAACAAATCCATATCAGTCCCCCATTTTGTTAATACGTAACCCATATTCAGTAACGTCACAACTCCTTCACTTGAAACGAATTAGCAAGCTTACCAATACAGGAACTCTTCATCAAATAGATATGCATGATAATATAAACACTTTTGCTACTACGTTTCTAGTACAAACAAGAAGGGATCACACCTCATTGCAACCAAATTCAAGTGCTAACTTTGCCGTGGTGACATAATCTTACCTTGCTTTCTGCCAACACCACAACACACACCAAGACAGCTTCACCCATGGGCACAGAGATATAGTTATGAGTGAGTTCAATCAACCACACAATTTCATTTATCAAATTGTTTCTAATTAGTTTTACAGTAGGATTTTTTTTTCTTTCTAGCTTCAACATAGTAACTATAAATTCTTGTGTAAAAGCAAAATACCCACTTCAAATGTGTACACATCTCATATAGGCGCTTTGGAGGTGTCATGAACCATGCAACACACTAACTATTTCCAATTTTTGCTCCTGCTTTTGCTCCCTCTTTCATGCTTAGTGTAGGTACCTTGTATGACAAATGACAAGAGATTGATGGCTATAATCTAGGGTGCCATGTGTGGGTACATGTATCCAGCTCTTCCTCAGGCATGCCACATTACCTCCCTCTCCACGAGCCTAGTCCCACGTGTTAGTCTCGTGAGGCAACGCGTGGACCAGCGATATAACTCCACATGCTCCCCTCAAAGGTCGAGCCTCCTCAGCCAAGGGTGACTTGCACGACGCGTTATCCTTAAGCTCATGCACCAAGGGTTGTTCTCCCTCAGTTCGAGGCACCTCCTCAGCTCAGTTGAGGGTACCTTAAGCACACTCCTCTCCCTTTATAATAGTTTCATACTCAACACCTAAAGGCTTGGCCATGGAACCTCTCTGCCAACTGCCAAGCATGTCCCCTCTTGAGCCTCATCTTCTCTATCATTCAGTTAAGGCCCTCCACAAGATACTTCAATGTAATTTAGATTGGGAGCAGTACTTGGGGACACTATTGTTGGGGACTGCGAAATTTCCCACGATCTGGCTATAGTGCATACGCATAATACCAAAAAAATTCTGATCTGATTAGCGTAGCCTATTCTACATGATTAGAATCATATTTTTGAGATCCCTCTGGTTTGATCCCGAATAACAAGGAACAGCAACAAGCACGAATTAATTGCTCGAACTCAACCTTCGGACTTCTACTGTATCCCTCGTACACGCTTTACTCCAGAGAAAGTGGACTCATAGCTGCTAGGGTTACTCTTCCTCACAAAAACGTGTATCTCTCAATTATGAGTAAGCGTAACCCTAGCTGCTCTTAGAGTGCGTATATATAGAGGTTATAACAGGGACCATAGGATTAGTATAACTAAGGTTTCTTAAGCAAATAAAGATACCTAATCTAACCAGGATTAATCCCTATTTACATAATTTATAATTTATACCACTAATAAATTATAATTGCACTCCTTATCATATTAGGAATTATATTTCGAGCTCTATATTATTAAACACTTATTTATCTCTCCACGTAAAGATTACAGATACCTGTCTATTAAATTAAATTACTGATAATTAAATTTAATTGACTTATTTAATTCCTTAAGACCTTTCACTTAACTTATTTGATATGTCGGATTCATAATCCACCTGTTGGGTTTGATATAATCAAAACTTATAAGCTTCCTCAAGGAGGTATTATCAATCCCTATACCAGGACGTGAATTCCATCAATAATTAATATTCATCATACACGTGATGTTATTGTCAAACTCACTGAGTTTATTAACCCACAAAGAATCTCACTCTTCTGTGAATCAAAACAATAAACACTACATGCACGTGTCTAATTATTGTATTAGGATTAACAGCATAAGCACTCAAAACAATTACCTCAACACGGTCCTATTCAATACACACAAAGTGTACCAATGCAAGAAGTTAAAACTATACCGTTTTCCATAGTCAAGACAAACCTATTAAAATCTTATGCTACAGTCTTACCGATGGTGTGTCCAGTTCTATCTAAGACTGTGAACGATAAACTTATATACCATAAGAATCGATGATCTGATCTTCCGTGTGTATGCCGTACTCTACACACCAAATCATCTACTATATAGAATAAGAGATACACATGCATAATCATTAAATAAATAACACAATGCAAACACTACTCACATAGATTCTCATTAAAATGGAATAAATAATTTATTAATAAATACTAAAACTATTACACAAAGTATGTCTTTTAGTATAAATTCCTAACAATTATCGGAATCTCCCTTGCATGAGATTATTGAAGACTTGTGGATTAAAGGCTAGAGTTGAAGGTCATCTGGTCTTAGAGAGAGACCTTCACTAGAAAACAACGAGGATTAATGGCGCTCACCTACCTCTATAGCCTTGAGCCGAACTCCTAACCACTTTTGAAGAGTTTGGTGTTGCAATGGTTGTAAGGATTGCCTTCGGATAATTGGGCCAAGGAGGATGGGTTACCATCCTTAGATCTCTATCCAAGCATGGGACACTGTTCACGGGTGAGCACGGCCTCCGAGGCCTAGCCCTCCAATAACTAGGAGGTATTTGCCTCCATATGTCCATAAACCATACAAACAGGTCCTTCATCAAAAGACCCAGTGAAGGACACCCTGACAATACTCATTTATGCCTGGAATTTTGGACTCCCTGGCTCCATCAAACCAGAGTTTCTCAATGCCTGCTTTGTACTAGGAGCAGTAGGTTGAATTCAGGTCTTTCAGGCCATATGTAGTGCAAAGGAACACAACCAAGCTCAGATGGAAGAATTAGTCCAAAGTGCCAAATAGCCATGAGGAGGATGCAACGTGAGGGGATGTTAAGTCCCCCAAAATGGATGCTTTCCTCCTTTCGCTATGTTAGGGTCTTGGATTTGTTGAGGAAAAGGAAAAGGATAAGGAATGGACATTACTTATACCTGTTCATTTTTACAGGGCTAACCCAACCCCAAAAACAAAACAAAAAATTATAAATGCCTATTCATCATAGCCCAACCAACTAAAAAAGAAATTTTTTTGTTTCTTTCATTACAATTTTTACTTTTCCTGTTTTTAAATCCAAAATCCAAACATAGTGGATTTATCCAAATTTCTGTGTCTACCCTATCTAATGTAAATGGATACCAGTAAAAAGGACGAATTCATAACGGGAGACGCTACAAACTCGGGGCTTCTGTTTACAAGAACAGGGTAGACAATTTCGATTACATTCTTGGAGGATAGCGCTTCGCCATTTCCACGACCACGTATTACACTTAAAAAGGAAAAGATTTAACGAGAGTTTCAACAAGAGAACCAAATGAATGAAATAAAAATGTGAAAAAAGGGAGGAGGCCAATACCTTCTTTCTGAGACGAGAATGGCGGGCAGCTCTGTCTTCTCTTCTGGTTCTCGCCTTGGATTCAACAATCAGAGGCTGGCAGGGCCCCCCTGCACCCGCCAACTTGGGACGGAGGGAAAGCTGCTGCTTATACGCGCAAGCACTCTGAAGGAAGGACAACGAAGCAGACATAGTTTATCTCTCTTATCTCGACGGTATACTACGAAGTCTACTATGCTATACTGAATATTTTCTCCCATTGTGTCACACCTTATCTTTCATCCCTCACGGGACGGACTCGGCTCATCCTTTCAGTTTGGGTAAATTACAGCACCAGTCCCAAGTTTGAGCAAATTACACTTTGGTCTCTATAATTCCAATTTCAACTTGTTGGAGCATGCGGCTTTAGGAGAGTTTTAATGTGGTACTTTGGAATAATCAAGAATCCTTACAAAAACGACCATGTGCTCATCAGGTGGGCTTTTAAGGGGGGCAAAGTAGTCATTTCACTAATTTTTTTTTTTAAATAAAGACTTAACTCGCTCCTTTAACTTGCACGTGTTTTTGTATAAGTATATACAATTATACATTTTTTTAATAAAGAAAACATATGATGTACGAGGTTTAGGACAAAAAGAAGAAAAGGAAAAATGAGGGAAGAGATAAAGAAAAAGAAAGAAAAAGTAAATAAAATAGTTACAAAATGATAATAGGGCCCAAATGAAGACCAGTAGAGAAAATAACAAAAATAAGGAGAAAAAAAGAGAAAGATGACAATGATGTTACAGTAAATGAATGGATAGATGAAACTCAAGGTCAATCAGATGGAAGAGACTGTTCTTAGTTAATGCTGATACATGTGAGGTAGACCTGTCGAGTTTAGTCTTGACAAAAGGAAGTTTTGGATTCGATTTCACACAAGATGGTGTTTATGACGATGGAGTCGAGCAAAGCAACAAGAACATAATTGGAGCATAAGAACACAAATCCAACATTTTCAACCAAAGTTGGTTGGGTATTCAACTTGGGCTTTCAATTAGCTCTTCGAAAACATCACTTCGTTTATTATTGAAACTGATTCTCGAGTGGTACATCATGCTTTGTGCAGGAAACAAATCAAAGGAATTCGGCTGAACCTTCTTCTTCGGGATTGCCTCCAGCTGAGCGTGCAACTCCAACATCTGTCGATTGAAACTTGCTACCGAGGCAAACCGGGTAGCTGATTCCCTGGCTACCGCAGCTGCTGATCGTGCTACTGGTTTTGTAGCTAATATGAACCCAATTCCTACTTTCACTTTAATATAAATTATGTTTGTTGTTCCAAAAAATAAAAAAAAACAAAACTAGGCTTTCAAGGTTGTTTATCAAGTTGTGTACCTTATAAGGATATTCAAGTAATTCGAACAATAGAAGTTGGTGCTCCTTTAAAAGGATAATTAATGATTTTATTAAACGGATAGTCAGGATTTCCAATGGATCCAGATGAAAGGACCACCATAAAACTCGCCTCAGAGTATTGCCTTTTATAGTTTATAAGGATTAATGTAAAATTCTACTTAAACTATAGAAGTATTGACGTAATTTACTTTCCAGGCATCAAGTGCTACAACAGGTATGCCTTTTATAATGCACACACTTAAAATACATAAATACCTTTTAAATTTTTTAAATAGAATTGAGTTAAAAAAATACTAATCAGGACTCCAAGTAAAGACAAAAAGAGAGGTGGCGTGTTAAGAAATACGTTGTACCTCAGCTAAATCTACCAGAGAAGGAGCCTCCTCCCACTGTACACCACATTGGCTCGTATATAGAAGACACCCAAACCCTTAGCATTTTGTGCTTACCCATAGGATTGTTACAACTACCTAGATGAAAGTAGAAAGAATGATCCAGTTAACAAAATAAGGTAGCCACGTCATTTTTACAGGCAAAGTTCAACTGATTTATACATTTGCAGATGGCACATCATGCAACGGATGGCCTTTTCTATTTCTTTCAATTATCCTTCGTGCAAGAGAGACTTGTTTGCCAACAGCGAATATGAATACCTTCCCCTTTCCTCCAGCACCTCTGGCAGTCCTTCCAACACGGCGTACATATTCACTTGGATCACGGGGAAAGTCAAAGAGTACAACCTGATCAACGTCAGTAAAGTCAATTCCCCTTGATGCTCTGCAACAAATTTCAGAAGCATCATCATGTTATGGAAAGGGAAATAACCACTCCAAATCTTGACACCAAGCATGGCTCAAGATGAACGTATGTACAAAATGGAATTAAAAAGGAAAAAAAAAAAGGAAGCATATACCTATCAGTGCAAACCAAAAATAGAGAGCTGTCCTCCAATTGAGAACTGCAGAACTCCTCCATATTTGCAAGCCGTGATTCTTGCACCAAAGCAGCATGAAATGGCATGACTCTCTTACGGATCCCTTTTCTATCAAGTCGATTCAATATATTTTCAACTTTTCTGCATGTCTCAATCTGCATATAGGAGATGCCAGCACTAATACAGAATAGTATTTAAAAGATAAAAGTCACATAAAAATACATTCTCCATGTACTTTGTTCAAAATTACCTTGTTACAGAAAATAATTGTTTTGGTTACTGGACTTTCCTCCACAAGCCGCAGAAGAGCAGATTTCTTATTACAAAATGCTGTATCTAGAGTCTTTTCTGTTCCCTCATCTCCACTGCAATCTACAAGAATCTGGACATACAACCTGAATATAAATTTCAACCACGTTCGAGGATTTTTTTTTGTAATACTTTTTTTTTTTGCATGTCTTTCAAAGACTATAACATTTTCAAATGCATCATCCATACTACACCCCGCCAGAACATGTTGGAACCCAAGTTGTGTGCACACTATTGTGTATTACACAAAAATTATATTTGTTTCAAGCCAACACCTTAAAGAAATTTTGTTGGAGCAACAGCCAACAGTCAATGTAGGTGAACTTTTCTTGCGCAATACTGTGAATTGAAGTTCACAAAGTCTCACAACTCCCACCTAAGGTCGTGGACTCCTGATGCCATGAAACACAGAAGGTCATGATCTAAGTCACAAGTTCGATGTGCGGGTGCGGATACGCAAGAGCATTAGTTTTCAAAATTCATAGGGTTTAGAGCGCCTCGAGAGCGTCTGTATTATATTATTTTTATTTTTAAATATAATTAAATATTATATTATCAAAATATTCTTTTGTGTTTTTATGTAATCAATATTGGTATTAGTAAATACGTATAAACTTTTTAGGTTATAAGTTTCTTATATGTATTATTTTAGTTGACAATATATACATATCCGACCAGTGGTGTAGTGGTAAGTGCTTATTAAGTCTTATCCAAGGTCTTGGTTTCAAGCCGTTGCACAATCATTTGGCATTTTGAATCTTACCAGGCACATGGGAAATGTTCCAGTGTGTGCGGCTCATCACAAAAATTGACACATGTCACCTCTTGAATGGCCATCGTTGTAAATCCGTGCACCAGCTAACAAAATCCGCGAATTTGACCAATTTCACCCTCAATCCGCTAATTAACGGTTGAGTGCGCAATTGGCCACCCTAGTTGGATGAACTAGGTGACTTAGGTCATGATTGTATTGCAATATTTTTTTCTTTTGATAGGTAAGAAATATTTTATTCTTTAACATAAATTACAAAACGAGAAGTCCCAACCCAAACTCTTTTAGGAAGGCTACTCAACCAAAATATCAATCAATCTAAACTTGAACAAATAATTCCAAAAACAAAATGCAATACAACAAAGCTAACCAAAATATAGCATTATCTATGCCACATTGCCACCTAACTAGAAGATTCTAGTTCAGTGTTACCATAATACTCTAATACCCTAGCGATTTACATTTTTGAAATGTCATTACGAAACACGGTTACACTATCACTCCAATATGGTAAATTTAGCGATCCAATACAATCTCTAACTTTTTTCGTAATTATTTATTTAAAAGTCACTTAATGAGAAAAAAAAAATCAACTATAATGAATAAAATATAGGGAGAATAGAATTTTAACATAACAATATGTAAAAAAATGGGCCCTAAAATGCATTTTTAGATGATTAATTTGAAAAAATATAGATTATATTTTATTAAATGTCTAATTGTTAAAGAAAATTGTTCTAGAAGTTCCTTAATTCTAATAGTGCAATTTATAAGTCTATTCCTGACGTACCATATTTTAGAACATGGGGCGTACTACGTTCCTGTTCCTATTCTACGTACCTAAATGATCCGTATTCCAGGTAACATAGCTCCAGTTCCATATTAAACTCCTAGCCAAAGCAAAATCTTCTGTTTTTATAAGTGAAGCAAAATCTTCAACATCTTTAAGCCCAGCAATTGTTCCACAAACATCTCGAGCAATGAGTGATATTAGATTGTCTTTAACTCGATACCCAATGATTTCTTTCAAACCATAATCATTTTCATCAGTTCTCTTTCTCACATTTTCTCGTCCAATTTTCTCGGAGAGGTGTTATGACTATAAGATAAATTTGATGTGTGGGAGCTTGGAGAAGAAGAAACAGGTGGCTGTTGAATTACAACAAAATAGGGGTTCCTGATAACTTTTGGATAATTAATAGCATCCAATCTGAATGTTTTGGAGGCCTTTCGTGCAATGGACTCTAGCATTCTTGCTGAAACTGGTACTCAAGAACGATAAGAGGTTTTATGATGAGAAAAGCTAAGGGAAGATAGGAAGAAAAATGTTATGGAGTATGATGAGTCAGAGCCTTCACTTAAAAAGCTGCACTTGGAACATCACGTGGATCAAGTTTCATCTACAATGGATGATGCAAGCACAATATTGGGTATAGAAGAAGGTGAAATACCACAAACTTTAATTGTCCCAAAACTGATGGAGTCATTTCAGGCATGTTTGAAAGATAGTAAAACTAAATACTATTGCGTATTAGGCGAATTGAAAATGCTGTTGACTTTTAACTAATGCAAAGAAAGAGAGGCCGAAAAAAAACAAAAAACGGAGGGATCGCACAAAGAATCCGGCTATTATCTAGGGATACAACAAAGGTGAAAATGAGAGAGCTCCATGAAGATTCTCAATTCCCCAACATAGTCTTTAATTTTTCATATTTTTTCACTTTTTTGGGTACACGGGTACACGTCCCCATGTGGTGTGTCTCGTCATCACCATGTCATGTTCTAATACGCTTGGATCCCATACGTGCTCATGAGATGACAATTAGACCAATATGATATTGCCATGTGTATTGACACTCCCCTTTGGCGTTGATCTACACTAGCTAAGGCTAAAATATGTAGTACCTTAGCCCTATGTTACCTGGACTCCGGTACGAGTGTTAGATGCGGATACGTATCTAATTATCGAATTCAATTCTTAAGTCCATGGACATTTGAACACGGCTAAATTCCATATTTTTAAATTACTTATTTTTAAGGTAAAATGGTGTTTACAAACTAAACTATAGCCTTTCATGCACAAAATGAAAGTCTTATGCGTAGTTCTATAGTAAACTCAAATACTTATATATACGTGGTGGATGCATATCCAACTAACCATATGGGACATATATCTTATATCCTTATCCGAGTGTCGAGTGTCCGACAAGGTATTTCACAAATTTAGAAGAGTCTAGACAACAAAGCCTTAGCCTCAATGGAGCTACTCGGGAGCAATCTCCAAGAAGTCTCCAGGTGCACTCAGCCTTCCTCGCTTGGTCAACGGTCCTCTACTCTAGCATGCTTCTCCTTTGCTTCACAAGCCCTTTCTCCAATGTCGTGCTCTCACGCCAACCTAGGTCAAGTGTAGGGTTTAGGGACCCCCCTCAGGGTTGGCGGCATGGTCATGGGGTGCTCAACTACTACCTTATGATCTATAGGTAGGACTTTTAAGGTCATGTGGCTTAGTGGCTACAGTTGAGTGTTCGTCAATGTGCTCGTTCCACCTCTCTTAAAAGACTTGCACCTTAATTGGTCTCGGAGAACAAGATCTCCACATGAAGACAACACCAAACCAAGGCAAACACGCATGGCACCATTCCTACATACCTGAGGGGTATGCTCCCACTATCTCTGAGTGTCTCCAAATATATCAGTTCTACTATCTCTACCATCGATTAGGGTCATTCCATTAACAAAATGTCAAACCATGCAAAGCCCACCACCTTTCCCTCGACCACATGTTGTGAGCTCACATGGTTTGACCCCTTTATATAAGGGATATAACAAGCCCTCTCCACCTTCAACTCTAAGCAATCTTCGGATCTCTCTCTCTCTCTCTCTCTCTCTCTCCTCCTAAGGCTGCCTCTACTCTCACCCAGCCTATCTTCTGTTGTCTCTGGCATCTCAATTCCTACCATACTTCCCAAAAGGCTGAACTGCCGTCCAATTTACTCCCAATTATTCACAAGTTTATTATCTAATAACAATAAACAAATTGTAACAATATTTTTTCCAAAAGTATTCTATAATTGCAAGTGTCAACATGAATTAAAGTTTGAGTCTATTCAATGATATCCAAAAGACTGTCTTCATTTACGGGTCTGTTTGGAAGTGCTGTCAGTTTTTATTTTTTATTATGTGCTATAGGTGTGTGTTTTTGTTTTTTGTTTTTTATGATCTAATGATGGCATTTATAGGTTGTCGTTCTGCTAATAGTACTAGACTAATGTTGTAGAATTAGAAAATACACCTATTTTAGTGTTTTTTATGTTTTTTATTTTTAAAAAAACAAAAAACAAAAACCAAACCAACTTAACAAAGACTTGAAGAAATTATTTGGTTGATTTCTTCAATCAAGATGAAGAAATTATGAAACCGCAAAACTTAACAAACCAACTTAACAAATAAGTGGAGGTTCATAGATTATACAACTCAAAAAGGCCTAGTCTCAACTATTACTGTTCTACTATATGAATCCTATTTCGCCATTCTACATTATTAAGGGCCATAATTTCATTTAAAACACATGCTAACACGTCTTTTCTTACTACCTCAACCCACAAAAATTATAGTTTCCCCCTCCTAGCATAACCCTCAAACAATTACCATCTTATTTGTGTAGGCCAAACTATCATGTTTAATTTTCTCACTCTAACAAGCACAGACACTTCTAAGGTGTCGTAGCCATGTCGGACAAGTCATACACTCCTGACTAGTGTCCTACAATACCAAGAAGTGTTAGACAAGCATCCAAACGTGTAATATTATTTTTTTATTTTTTATTTTCTAATTGGACGTGCTTTAGATTCTTGGGGAATAGGGTATTTATAACTTGGACGCACATGAAACATGAAAATAACTTAGGATCTAATCATAAAACAAAAACAAAGTGGACTTTTCTTTTGGGCAAGTAAAGCAAATTTTATGGAACAACGGCTTCAAAAGGGGGCGAAACCCTGTATAAAAGCTTCAGATACAATAAACCTCAGCCTATATATCCATAGGCACACTTAAGTTCTCTTGAAATTCTACCAAAGAAGACAAACAAAAACAAGTAGACCCTTCAACCATTAAAAAAAAGGGAAATGAGAATAATTCCCTTTAGAGAATGGATTGGACTATCCATCCCTTCAAAAGCCCTACGGTTCCTTTCAAGCCAAATATACCACATAGTACCGAACGAAGTGATAGGCTTTCTTCACACCCCCTTCTCAGATAACGGTGCCCCCAACAAGCTACTAGGGCATACACAGAGAAAGGCATAACCTATTTAACTCCAAATAGAGTGTACAACAGGCTCCACACCTCGGAAATGAAGGAAATCCTTATTCACCGACTGCCAACTAGACTTGCACATATAGCATGGCCAACAAAACCTTCCTCCTTAATCCCAAATTGTCGGTAGAAAGGATAGCCTTTCGAATGAAGGTGGACTATTGTCTATTAAATTTATATGTTTTAAGTTGTAAACTTGCTTTCATCTTGCTTTATGTTCAATGACATATAGAGTATGGATTGAATGGTATCCTTCATATTGAATTAGTGTTCTTTTTTCATTTTCTTTTGGTAGTTTATGAATGTTACACTCATTTACACAACAAATAAAAATATATTTTTTTCCGCATCCTCAATTTTTGAAAATTTTCATGTCCTGTATCCATGCCCGTGTTGAGTATGTATCTGTGTTCATGCTTCTTAGCTCTCAATTTATCTCCCGTAGGTAAAAACTCTACCATCTCCCTAATTTCTTCATTCCTAATTCTATCTTTTCTCATACAACCACAAATCCATCTCAACTTTTGCATCTCAGCAATAATTATTTTATAAACATTGTTTCTTAGCTGCCTAAGATTTTAAATTACAAAGACTAGTCTTATAGCTATCTTGTAAAATTTTCTCTTCAATTTCATGAGTTGTGTCGTTCACACTATACAGTAGAAGCATTACTCCAATTACCCATTCTGCTTCAACTCTATGACTAACAGCATCACTAGTTTCTTCCTCCATATGCATAATCAAGCCTAACTATCGAAATGGTTCACTCTTTGGTATTTATTGACCTTTGATCCCCTAACTTCCCCACTTTGATATTGGTTTTTATTGAAGTCACGTTCTGAATGGGTCAAAGACTATGGTGCTACAAAAACAACAGCCACGCACAATAACAACCACCAAACATAGCAGGGAGAAAAATTCCTTAAGTGCTGCTACAAACGGAAAAGATTCCTTAAGTGGTTCTGCTACAAAAACAACAGCCATGCACAACAACCACCAAACATACCAGGGAAAAAAATTCCTTAAGGAGAGAGAACCACTTTACCCGCCCATTTTGGCCGCTTCCACAACCTTATTAATGAAAATAGACTTATGAGAGTGTTGAAGAAAGCCCAAATGACAGTGGCAACAACAATTTCATATGATCTTCCCTACTTAGGTTTTAACATGATAGTGCCAAGTTTTACTTTCCATTAATTAGACTCTCAGATTATACTAAAAAATCTCTATTTCGTAGCAAGCTGAAATGGAAAACAATTCAGACAGATTTTGCAGACTGGGGGGACATGCGTCCATCACTTGGTCACATGAAACACAATACAAGGTTGAGGAAATTAAATTGGATCCAATGACAAAATGAAAATAATGTAGATTTTATAATAATTAATTCCTTCTCCTTCAGACTTTTTAATTTTAGAAATTCTAAAGCTCAAAACTTCCAATGTGTTTATAGATAGAACTTTCTAAAACATATACTATGACTTTTTATTTACACTTCTTTTTCAATATGTTGAATGTGGAGAACAATATTTGATATAATAAAATATAAAAGCATTTGTTAAGAAAATAAAGAGATAGTTATCATTTTCATATACCCAATTACACAAAAAGAAAAAAAACATTCTTCTTACAATATCAAACCCAAGTAAAGAAGCGGAATATGGAGGTATAGAGAGTTCCCGTAGCATCTTCAAATGAGGAGGTGATGGATGTTCAAGCCCTACCTGATGGGAGTGTTAATACTCCATCTAGAGATGTGAATAAGAAGAAACTAGTGGAGAAAATTAAAAATCTCAAAGCTGCTACAGAAAAGGTAATTTCGCTAGTATGCCAAGGAGTACGCATTTAAAGAAACTCACAAGCATTGTTACCTATCCTTTCGAGGGGTGAGAGAATTTTCTTTTAACTTAATCTCTCAAGTTTGTGAGAGAATCTTTAATGGTTAGACTATTCAGTTAATCGCCTTTGAGTGATCTCTGTGTAAGTGTTGCTTTTAAGCTTAATTCTTGTATATTTCTTCCACGCCTAGTCACTTGAGATGTAAGTGGATCTTTTTGGCTAAGTTAGGTTTTAGTATTTTAGTTTGTCCTCTCTTTGAGAGTTTGTGTGCCTCTGGGCCGTGTCCTGAGCTTCTTTTGTAATATCCTATTTTTTGGTATTAAAATTCTCACTCACCACAAAAAAATTGCTATTAATTGTTTAAAAATAAAAAATAAAAAGCAAAAACAAGACCCAGAAAAAAAGAAAGAAGAATGCAAGGGAAAGGAGAATCAGAAAGCAGACCAACCTCCTCAAGGTTAGGGCTTGTACGGTGCATACCAGGTCCCATGATCACTTCACAATCAGGAAAAACTTCGACTAGCTTGTTGTATATGTCCCTTGGTAAGGTGGCAGTCACAAAAAGATATTGGGTGGTAACAGGTGAAGAGTTAATTAAAGTTTGCAATGCTGGCTCATATTCCTCATTGTTAAAAAGTATATCTACCTCATCCAACACTGCACTGCAACAGGAGGTTTAAATTAATATTAACAACAAAGATAACCACAGATGATATCTATCACTAAAAATAAAAAACAAAAAATGAAGTGCTGCAGGCAGGGGAGAGTAGTTGAGGCCATAATTCTGTGCATCATGACAGGGAAAACATATTCTGATACAAATGAAAATCACAATCAAGAAGCTTAATGCAAATTAACATATGGGAGTATCCACAAGCAGGTAGTTAAAATCATCAAATTAGGGAAACTTGATAAATCTGCCAGTGAAAACCAACTAGTAGTGAGTGCCAATCATGTTGCACCTGCCAGGAGTAGGAACATCAAAAAATGAAGAGAAAAAAATAAAGGCAAACCCTTTTCCACATAAATCAATCTTTCTCAAAATGTATGTGCGCGTTGTAAAAGTCCTGAATATTACGTACATCAAAACAAGCTCGTTCTTATTTGGCATAACAATATCTGACAAGACAAAGCAAATCGGTATCATTTGGGGCCCTTCAGGGCATTGCAATGCTACTATGGCCGCATGAGGACAACAAATATATATGGTATAACTTTCCCTACCGTGAGAATTCAGGATGTTATCTATCATTCAAAGAGCTTTCCTACGTGGTGAAGCTCATTTCCCGTTCAACCTGAACTTGAATTGACTTGTAAAAACATAAAACTGGACTTGAATTGCCACTTCTATTCCAGTACCAGTTTTCTAATCCTATTTGACTCCTTTTACAGATTAGAAGATTTGTTTAGTCTTAACAACCATAATGCTATCACAATATTTATCATTACTTTGATAATGGCACTAGAAATAAGGACAAAGTTGCAGGTTTCACAAACATCCTAGTTTTTCTTTTCTTTTTTTGTTTGGTTTGTGTGTGTGTGTGTGTGTGTTTTTTTTTTTTTGGGGGGGCGCGGGGCGCGGTGGGCAAAAATATTCTTGCTTTTTTTTTCTTTTTTTGTTTGGTTTATTGGGGGTGGCGGGGGCGGGTTGTGTGGGGTGTCCCTAAAAAAGCACACAACCATACACAAACAATTAAAATGACGTAAGCAATGGCAAGGTACTAGAATATCAACATAAATGCATGCTACACAATTTGAGATCATCATTCATGCCTACATATAAAGCAACTACAACAGTTTCAAGGGAATAATTAGTTACCATCTAAGATTTGTTAAACGCAATAAGCCTTCTCTAATTAGGAACATAAAACGACCAGGTGTAGCTATTAGTACATCTAAGCTCTGTTGAAGACTTTCCAGTTGAGTTCTCCGTCGAAAACCACCGGTGGCAACCATAGACCGGAATGGAACCCCAAATTTTGAAATTGATCGGCAATTACTTAAAACCTGCAAAAGTTACATGAACATGAAAACAGCAGCTGTTACATGGAGCTGGCAATCTCAAAGGATGCAAATAAGACCGGATCACTTCAAAACAAACCATCACTGTTCAGCATTTACATATGTACATATATACATATATATATGTATATTGAATACACAAAAGGAAGTAAACTTATGTGTTTATGAACAAAGTTAGCAATACGCCATGGGGCAGCCATCTCACATACATTGCCCTACAAGTCAGGTTTTAAAAAAGATGGAGGGTGGTCTAAAAGCACAAAAAGTCTTACTTTGCTTAGCCGCCTCTTTTATCAGCTGTCTTGCCTTCATGAAATGAGCACTCCTCTTTCACATAGTGGTCCACTTATAAATCTTCTATATCTTGTGGTAGAAGACCATTTTTTTCCTCCTAAATATATCTCTTTGCCCACAGTAAAAAATGAGAGATGGTTTTTGTTATGGGAAGACAAAGAACCCAACTGTATTGTAAGGTCATACACCAACAAAGATACAATATGACATAACTTAAACATGATTTTATCAAATTGCTACATGTAGGTACATAGGTCTGCATGCCCATGTGGCAAACCTGCTCAGAAATTCTTGGCTTGGCCAAGAAAACCTTTGCCTTTGCTCCCTCCCTCTGGTGAAGATCACCCCTCAAAGCATTCCCATGCCCCCTAGAATGGGAGCACGACTGTGGGACAATCAGAGACTTGTAGATTGAAGGCTAGAGTCAAGGATTCATCTACGGGATCACCCCCCCCCCCCCCCCCCCCCCCCCCCCCCCCCCCCCCCCCCCCCCCCCCTCTCCCCCTTTTTCCCTCTTGGGGCCTACCCTCTGATCGGCCTAAGAGAGAAAAACTTCCACAAGAGTGTTGGAAATTTATACAAAAAGACATGCTTTGTGTAATTGCTTTAGTATTTATTAATAAATTAGTTATTCCATTTTAATGAGAATCTGTGTGAGAAATGTTTACATTGCGTTATTTATTTAATGATTATGCATGTGTGTCTCTTATTCTATATAGTAGATGATTTGGTGTGTAGAGTACGACTTACACACGGAAGATCAGATCATCGGTTCTTATGGAATACAAGTTTATCGTTCACAGTCTTTGATAAAAATAGACACACCATCAGTAGGACTGTAGTACAAGGTTTTAATAGGTCTGTCTTGACTATAAGGAACGATATAGTTCAAACTCCTTGCACTAGTACACTTTGTGTATATTGAACAGGACCGTGTTGAGGTAATTGTTTTTATACTGACTATATAAAACAATTAATACCTCATGATTATTACGAGTGCTTATGCTCTTCATTCTAATATAATAAATAAGCACGTGCATGCAGTATTTATTATTTTGATTCATAGAAGAGTGAGATTCTTTGTGGGTCAATAAACTCAATGAGTTGGATAATAACATTACGTGTATGGTGAATATTTATTATTGATGGAATCCACGTCCCCGTATAGGGATTGATGATACCTCCTTGAGTAAGTTTATAAGTTTTGATTATGTCAAACCCTGCAGGTGGATTATGAATTCGACATATCAAACAAGTTAAGTGGAAGGTCTCGAGGAATTAAATAAGTCTATTAAATTTAATTGTCAGTAATTTAATTTAATAGACAGGAATCTGTAATCTTAACATGGGAAGATAAATAAGCATTTAATAATACAGAGCTTGAAATATAATTTCTAGTATAACAGGGAGTACAATTATAATTCGTTAATAGTATAAATTATAATTTATGTAAATAAGGATTAATCCTGGTTGGATTAAGATTCCTTATTTGCGTAGGAAGCCCTAATTATACTAATCCTATGGTCCCTGTTGTAGCCTATATATATACGAGCTCTAAGAGCTACTAGAGTTACACTCTGCATATAATTGAGATATACACGTTTTTGTGAGGAAGAGAAACCCTAGCAGCGGCGAGCCTACTCTCTGTATAGCAAGGCGTGTACGAGGAATACAACAGTAGTCTGAAGGTTGAGTTCAAGCGGTTGTTTTGTGCTTAGTGCTGATTCTTGTTATTCGGAATCAAACCAGAGAGATCTCGAAGATATGATTCTAATCACGTAGATTAGGTTATGCTAATCAGATAATATTTTTTGATAGTATGGGTATACACTATAGCCAAGTCGTGGGAAATTCTGCAGTCTCCAACAAAGAGGACCTCTAGAAGAAGACAAAAGGCATCAATCGTAGACTCCCAACCACTTCTGCAATCTTGAGCCAAACTGCCAACCATCTCTGAGAAGTTCGGTGCTGTAAAGGTGGCAAGCCTTGCCTCCAGTTGTTGAGCCAAGGAGGATGAGCCACTTGTCTCGGGTTCACCATCCATGGCCGTCCCTCCGATAAGTAAGAGTTCTCAACCTCCATAAACACATGAAGAACTTCCTTCATCAAGTTCATTAGCTCTACAATGCCAACCTCTTTCTACCTAGGACTGCCTCAGCTCTCTCTCTCTCCTCTACCTTCGATAGTCCTTGCCATAACTTCCTGAAGGGCCTCCTCGGCCAGCTTAGGACCCTTCATCCACACTCCACACTACATATTGTGGATCCATCACAATAAGGCTAAGAACCTAAGTAGTTTATTAGACACCTTATATGAGTGGAATGAATGGTGACCAAGCTCTGCTAGGCCAACGTCAGCCCTGAATTATATGTCCCATGCCCAACCCTAAAAAATGTCAAAAGGCCCAGGACCACCCAGCCTAGCCAGTAACCAAGAGTCCTTTTTTAGTCAAAATTATATCCACTGGGAGATTTAAAAATCCAGCTTGGTTGCCCGATACATTGCTTGCTATTTCCGGGTTCAAGCCCACAGCCCCAACTCCATAACTTCATATAGGAGTGTGGCCCATCCATGCCCTATGGACCAATTCATCAAGCTGAAGTCATATGTGGTCCAGCCAGGCCTTTTAGGCAGGTAATGGCCACCCACAAAATAATCCCAAAGAACATCTAAACCTTCGGAAGATTCTCTAAATTGATCTAACTAGTTTTAGACCCGTGCCATGCACAGGATTGGAATACCTCTTTAGATCCATTGTTTAACGACAATGATTTTAAATAAAAACTTAATATAATTTCTTTGGTCATATTTTTAAAGTTTTCATATAATTCAACTAACCCATATATATTTATAGTAAATTGAATATTAGTATACTTAACTGTATTATCTATTTCTGTTTATGTATTCTAAAAATAATATAACTTTCTATGAAATATATAAATCACATAAATGTAACATTTTAAAAATTAAATTAATTATTCACATAAAGAGAGTAATGAAAAAGATGGCAGATTAGTAGTTACTGTATATATGATTTTTTTAATAGAGTTTCAAATTCGTATTGAAATTAGATGTTCAATTTGCACATAAATTACATATGTTTGGTTGTACAAAGTATTAAAAGTTGTGAAAAATATGGGCCCCACTTTGTACAACTAAATGATGCATGCTTAACATATGTCTTAGTATTTGTCAAAATAAAAAAAATGAATGTATTTGAGGTAATAGGTGAGGAAATTAAAAAAATAGTCAATTGACTCTTAGAATTCTTATTAAATGTAGATACAATCTTAATTTTTTATAATGCATGTATTTAAAGTAATAGTTGAAAAACTAAGAAAAAGTTAAATTGACTTTTACAACTTCTAATAAAAAAAGATGCATTTTATTTTAAATGAATTTTGAAAGGTCAAAAGAAGTAATATCTTTAATAATTACTTATTGATTTGCACAAGGAAGTGAACCTAGATAAATTAAAAAACGACGGATAAAGAAAGAGCCACCAACAACATTTGTTTTTTAATTTTAAGGTCTTATTTTGTTGTAGTGATTTAACCTTTAATTTTTGTTTTTTTAAGTGTTGTTTTCATAGAGAAGATGACCTAGATAAATTAGAAAACAAAGGTTACAAAAAAAAGGCACTCAAAGTAAGCCACTTGTCACAATCACAAAGACAATGGCCAATGCACAATATGTGCTTTTTAATTTTTTAGTCTTATATTTGGTTGTAGTGGTTTTACATATAAATATTATAATAATATTTATTTAACATTTTATGTAGTTTATTTTACGTAATTTAGTTGTGTATTCATCAAATTATTTATGTTTAACTCATCTAAACATTTATGCAAACTAATTATATATTCATCTAACTATTTGTGTTCAATTATGTATTCATCTAAATAAGTGAGTATATTAACAATAATTATTCTTTAATCTATGCATGTATATGTAATAATATACACTTACATGAATGTAGTGTATATTCATGAACATAACAGACATGAACCAAAACAAATACCATGAATCTTATATTCATGTATTTATCAATATCTGTATATGAACCTAAAAAACATGTACTAATATAAATATAGACATAAATGCATTAAAACAATGCACTAACATCTATAAATAAAAGAATGCAATCAGCCACAAACACTATAAATACATAAATAAGTACAGTGAATCAGTCCAAAAAAATAAGTACATGTACTAACCAAAGAAACACGAAACAATTAAATACATCTATAGCGAACCAAAGAGACAACCAAACAATTATTTTTTATTTTTTTATTTTTTAAACAACACTTTAAAGCTACTCAAAATGAGCCACTTGTCGCAACCACGGTGATAGCGGCCTCCTTTTCTACATTGTATATAGATATATATTGAATTGAAGACAAAAAATACATGGATATTCATTGCATGTTGTACGTATGTGGGTAAGGCCCAAGTGGCTAGACAAGCCACATTATGTCCTCCACTGACAACCTAAGCCAACAAAGCATCACCACATGTCATACAGGCCGGACTAATGCACATGGGCTCTTTTTGTTTGCAGAATAAAAAAATGGGGGATAAGTAATACTATGAGATTAAGAAAGTGATGATGGGTGATAAGTAATACTATAATGTAAAGGGAAATTACTCATACTATGTTTAGATAGAGTGGGATAAGTAATGGACTAGTGCATAAAATTACTTTTTTATCCCTACACATTATATAATGTAATATAATGTATTAGCATAATATAATAATACTATATAATATACTAATACGATGATGTACGAGAATAATATATTAAATTATTCATTAATGTCCTATGTAACAGATTAATATATGTTTAACATATAATATAATCTATGTTTATATATTGCATATTTATTATAGCATATAACATAATATTACTACGATATTTTTTCAAAATAAATATTATGTATTATTAAAATATAATATATCGTATGACAATATAATACAATGTAATATAAAATATAATATGCACTAAGAAATTTTAGTATGAATTATAGTATATAATACAATATACAAAAGTAATGGGCAAAATGGACTTTTCCTGCTATCCCCCATTATGTGATGTGTAATACCACATCCCCTGTTTTGGGGAATTGCATCCCTAGTTCTTTCGAGCCAAACGCGGTATAATGGGCCCCACAGGATATGGTATCCAATCTCATGGCCCTTATACCCCAAACAAACATGGCCATGGTGCCTTGATCTCGGAACTTAGTTAGAGGTAAGCTCCAGAGCCTCTGAGTGAAGGCACTTAAGATCTCCTCCCTCGGACTGGCCGAAGTACCCTCCTCAACGGACTCTCACAAGGGATCCTCCATCTTAGCCTCAAGCATCCTCCTATCAAGCGTATATCTCCATCTATAAGTCCACTCCACTCCTTACGTCATAAGCAGAGCCCTAAGAAGCACATACACAGCTACGCAACACAAAAATGACACGACACGGACATACCGACTTGGCATTTCATCTCCTCCCTCGGACTGGCCAAAGTACCCTCCTCAAGGGACTTTCATGGGAGATCCTCTATCTTAGCCTCAAGCATCCTCCTATCAAGCATATACCTCCATCTATGACTCTACTCCACTCTTTAGGTCATGAGCAGAGCCCTAAGAAACACAAATACAGCTACATAACACAAACATGACATGACACGGACATGCCGACATAGGATTTTTAAAAAAACATACGTCACGACACGACAGGGTTATGGCAGAATATATATTTTGTATAATTTTTGTATGTCATATATAGGAATATTTTACTAAAATATAATGAAAAAGTTGTATGATAGCACTAATTAAAATTAAAACCATGTATTTTATAACTTAAATGCCAAATTAGGTATAAAATCACACAACTTAAATTCCAAGTTATTTTTTCAAACTTGTAATGTGTTTCATATGTTGTCTAAGAGATGCATATGTGTATCCAAGTGAAGAACACGATGTCTCCTCAAGTGTCCGAAGTGCTTTCAGTTGTAACAAAATTAAAAAATTAATAGGACATGCTTAGACGCGTGTCTAACACATATCAGTGAGTGTTCGACGAGTATCGTGTCTAACACAGACACGAAACCTTTTTACAAGTGTCTGTGCTTCTTAGGCAGAGCCCAAAGACCCACTCCCTCTAACTGTTACACCATAATGGCATCTTTAGGCAACAATGACCTCGTGCGGGACCATCTGGAACTTGTGGATTGGAGGTTAGAGTTAGTGGGTTCGACAAGGTGCCAATCCCTCCTGTAGAGGGACCTACCCGTTGGCTCTCCCTCCTATGCCACATCACCTATACAAAAGAGGCTATCATTCCCTTTAAAAATAATAGACATACAAGTTGTCAAATTAACTCATTATCCACTGTTCTCTCTCTCTATAACTGCCATTAATTTCCTCCTTTTCACTCTCTGACTAGTTCGCCAATCCAAGTGATTATCAAACTTCCCAGAGAGCACACATTCACACCCATGAGCCACAGTCATCCACAATGCTAAACTTTTCCTATTTCTACAAGTAGAATTAAAAAAAATTAAGAATTTTTCTTCTGTGATAAATCAAAATAATTTACGAGCTTTGCTATATAAAACTTATCTATATCAGTAAGTAACCATACACAAAACCCAGAGACATAACTTGACCAAAGCTAGAACCCATAGATCAACAGTGGAGCCAGTATCACGTACATTAATGTTTTTTTAACATAACACCTTTGACTCCCAAAATATAAGAAAGCATACATTTTTTTTTTTGACAAGTAAAAGGATATATATAGATAGGTGCTAAAAGGGCGCAACCCATATACAGAAGCTATATTAAATTGAGTAAGACATAATATAAGAGTCAGGGTAACTCGAAACAATATGCAAGTTCCTAGTGAACCCCACCTCGTAATAAAAACAACTTACAAGGTTTCTTTCTAATTTTTCTTTTACTTAAGCTTAGTTTTGACCACGTCATTTTGCCCAGTTAGTGACAACTCAACCTAACTAAAAGTGGAATGATGCTTCAAGAGTTACTCTACTTTTGATCTGGTAAGTTGAAATAGTAAACTTCAATTCGAATGCTTAGGCTCGACCTGGTTGAGGTTAGGGTGCCATCAATAACTAGTTTTCGCTGATCAAGAGGGGTACAGGCTAGGAAGCGCGGACACACCGATTAGGGTGCCGTATGCGTGTCGGACACACCGCAGACACAGATTTTTCTCGGACACGCCAAAATGCGTGTCGGACACGCCAAGTGGCGTGTCCAGTTTTTTTAATAATTTTTTAAGTAGTGGACACGTCTAAAACAAGGCTGGGAAACGTTTGGAACACGGCGAGAGTTAAAGTGTAATTATTAAAACTTTAAAATGGGGCATCTTTTGTAATTTTTCAAATCAATTTATTTCAATCGTTGGAGGCTTGTATAGAGCCCTAGCTGCTGAAAAAAGAGAGAAAAAGAGAGACACAGCACACCACTACATCCTCACACGGTAAGCTCTTCTTCTTCTTCTTCGTTGGTGCGACTGTATTCACTGTTGCTTTTCTTATTTTTTTTTCTCTTTCTACTTACGGACTGTTGCTCCTCTTCTTCTGCTTCTTCGAACACAATTGCTCCTCTTCTTCTTCTTCTTCTTTTTTTCTTTTTCTACCTACGGACTGCTCTTCTTCTTCTTCTTCTTTTCTTTTTCTACCTATGAACTGCTGATCTACCCATAATTTCTGTTCTTTTTTCCTTCTTCTTCTTTGAACCTATGCCCAAAATTTTGTTCTTGTTCTTGTTCTTCTTTTTGTTTTCTGATTTTATTTTCTCTTCTTCTTCACTCCCAGACTCTGCTACTGCTCCTCTTCTTCTTCTCTGCTATTATTTTTCTCTTCTTCTTCTTTTTGTCTTCTGATTTTATTTTCTTTTTCTGTTCTTCTTCACTACCCCTGCTGCTATTTGTTTTCATTGCTTCTTTTATTTTATGTTCAATGTGCATACTGCCCTGCAAAATAAGACTAAACAAATTGTGATATTATAAAATTTTACATTGAATATTTTAAATTGTTGATTTGTTGTCTTATAAAAGTAAACTTGTATGGTCTTTTATCTTGTTGATTTGCTTGATGGATGATGAATTGATAACCTATTGTCTATTCTATTGGGTATTGACTATTGAAATATAAATGCTTTTTATATATGTCGTGTAATAGGTTATGGCTTAT
Organism: Euryodendron excelsum; assembly: GCA_033060915.1. Classification (NCBI taxonomy): domain Eukaryota; kingdom Viridiplantae; phylum Streptophyta; class Magnoliopsida; order Ericales; family Pentaphylacaceae; genus Euryodendron; species Euryodendron excelsum. The sequence continues at coordinate 32,381,492 of CM065399.1, forward strand.
GAATTATGATTGATGAGATAGTTTTCTTTTACTTTTGTACATGAAATGAGTTTTTTTAAAATATTTTTGTTGGTATTTTGATGTTATATTTATATACAGGGAAAATAAAAATATATAAAATAATAATAGTTTTTTGTCGTGTCCCCATCGTATCTGTGTCCTCTATTTTTCAAAATTGTCGTATCCCGTGTCAGTCTCTGTATCCGTATCTATGTCCGTGTCCGTGTCCGTATCCATGCTTCTTAGGGTATAAGTTTATGAGGAGGGCGCTTCTTAGTGAGGTTGAACTTTGGTGGGTTTGGAGAGTGTTGGAGGTGGCTTCAACAAGGGAAGGGATTTCTTTGTTAGAAGGTAAAGGTGGGATGATGAAGAAATTACTTGTAGGCAAAGACAAAAAAATACTCACTTGTTTCATCATTTGGCTAATGCCCATCGTCATGATAATTTGATCGCGAGATCCGGAATAGAGATAAGGATGAGTAGGTGCAACAAAGAATTATTGATTTTTATAAAAGTCCATACTTAACAGAAGGAGCTTGCTCGGTTCAATTCCAATTGGCAATCTTCCTAAAGACAGTAAGTCCATATTTCAACCTCAATTTCGATTCCAATTCCAGTCTAGAGCAGTCAAACTCAACCCGGCACATCTTTCAATAAGTTAATCCCTCAGACAGTAAGCCCATCCAGCTAAGAAGCACGGACACGGACACGTGTGTCGGACACGCCGACACGGTAATTTTGAAAAATACAGGACACAACACAGCAAGAACACGGTAAATATATATTTACATTTAATTGTCTATATGCAATTATAATATTTATTAATTAGGAAAATAATGAAAGATAATACGAGTTATATTTATTTGTTTTTCTTTTGACTTGGGCATTCTTTTACTTATCAATTTATTGCAATTTTTTTAATAAATAGATTGTTTAAATAAATGACTGGGCTTGTTTAAAAAATTAGTGGACTTGTTTAAATAAATGAGTGGACATATTTATGAAATGGGCTTGCTGTTTGAAGATGTCCAAATAATAATCCATAAATATCACATTGGGCCCATTAAATAAAATAGCCCATTTGAGGAGTTGATAAAATCATGTCAAACAAAGAAAAGCAAAGATAAGGTCAAATAAAGAAAAGTAAAAATAAGGAAAAGGATCAGATTAAGTGAGACAATCAGATCTTCGACAATCTAAGCAGCGGCGTAGGTACGTTGCCTTCTCCTCCTCCTCCTCCTCCTTTTTCTTCTTTGGCCACTGCTGCTCTTCCGTTTCTTTTTCTCCACTCAAACTACTGCTCTGCCTCTGCCTCTGCCACTGCTTCTTCTCCTCCCCCCCCTCCTCCTCTTCTTTTGTTGCCGCCGTGTCTCATTTGTGTCTGAAAATGGACAAGCATATCCGGGGAGTGTACAAGACATGTCCGACATAAACTTTTTTAAAACAAATCGAACACAGATTATTGCGTGTTCGACACGTGTTGGCGCGTGTCAGACGCATGTCTGGCACGCGAACATGCCTCTCCCAACTGTGTCGGTGCTTCCTAGCCATTCAGCATAGCACGTTTACCGAGAAAGCACAAAACCCCTCGGAACGATAAGTCCCTTCACACCCGTTGACCGGGACGAAACCTAAGTCCCCGAAATGGTAGAGCGGTTCACTTCTAGTGCCTGCTAGCCCGCCAACGTAGAATGTCCCTATTTGGCACGTCAATCAGGAAAGTACCTAAAGCCCCGACGTGATAAGCCCATCCAGTAACTTCCCGAGATCAGGCAATCTACGGAATGATTGCACACTGTCAGAGTGACAGAAATACTCACAAACATAGCAACCGTCAGAGTGATAGAAACAATCGCAAACAAGTTGATATCGAGAATGCCAACAAACCTTCTATGTCACGGGACCGAACACGTCTCTTGGCAAAAACACATTTATCGAAAGGCAGGATAACTTTTGAAACCAACTTGTCACACACCATCAGAGTAACGGAAACACTCAAAACCCAAGTCAACACTAATGCCTACTAGCCCATTCCTGTGAAAAATGACCAAAACGCACTCGACGGGTCCCACCAGCACACTTCTCAAGAAAGTACCTAATATCTCAGAGCAGTAAATCTACTCTTTCAAGATTGTCCCAAAGATAATCCAGCACGTTCTAGTGCCTTCTAGTCGCTTCCGGATTGATTTCGAAAGCATCCAGTCAAAATAACCATTTTGCCCCTAGGCATCTAATCACCTCTGAGAACCATATCGACTCTGAGTATTAAACCAGTTACCTTCTAAGGATACTTCTAATAATGTTCTCAACCTTCCAGTACCTTTTCGGACTATTCTGAATTCATTCCGATAAACCCAGTGCGAAATGACCGTTTTGTCCCTGGTAAGCTGATAGCTTTTTCCAACCACACAAGCTTTGAGTATGAAACCGGCAATCCCTCGAAACATTTTCAATGGTGTTTCCAACCTTCAAACATTCTCAAGGATCACTCCAGGTCGATCCCGGTGTTCTCTCGGTTCAAATGACTGTTTTTTCCCTGGTGGGCTGGTTGCTCTTTTTAACTATTCCGGCTCTAATCATCAATTGACTGTTTTTCCTCCTGGTTTATGCTTAGGAATGCCTTGGAGGAAATCACTGTGTCGGAGGTTTTTTTTTAGTTCAACCTAAGACGGTATGGGTCCAGCCGCCTTGGTTATGTGATGAAGACTAACCTTGTATGTTCAAGTCTCTATTCCATTGTTACTATCATAATCATGTATTCCAATATATTTTTCAAACTTGCATTAAAAAATTGCTTTCAAAACTTACATTCAAAACTTTTTCTTTCAAAGTTATTTTCAAAACCACAACCCTAAAATAATTCTAATCATTCCATGGTTAGGGTTGTTTTAGGAAAGTGTTATATTCAATATGACCATCAAGGTCCAAATTTGGGTTCAAACCTTAAATTGTTTTTCAAGAAATCACAAATGTAAAGTGATTCTAGTCATTCCATGGTTAGAGTTGTTTTAGGTGAGTGCTACATTCAAAGAGACTATTAAAGTCCATATTAGGGTTTCAAACCGTAGTTGTTGTCAAAATCACAACTCTAGAATGGTTCTAGTCTTCTCATTATTAAAATCATTTTAAGAAAGTGAGATATTTAAGAGACTTTAAAAAATTTATATTCAAACATTTCTAAAATAGTTTTTGAAAATTTACTTCCTAAAAAATTCTTCTCAAAAATTTACTTTCCAAAAACTTTGAGTCTTGAAATCCAAATCAAAACCCTAGAGTCCATGTTTAGAAAACCCTAGATTTCTCACATAAAATCATAACTTTCTATTTGCAACAAATCATAGATTTCAAAAGCCATATTCTACACGAAATCATAAATTTTCTATTTTAAAAGTCACATAAAATGATAGATTTCTAAAACTAAAACTTTCCAATTTCAAATCAAATCTTGTCCAAATAGGAAACCAAATCAAATATCTTATTTTTAAAAATAAAATATAATCTTCTGTTTTAGGAAATAGAAATCAAATCTTTCCTAATTCCCATCTTTTCTAATGCCAATCTTTCTTAATTTCAAAACCTTTCCTAATTTCAAAACTTTCCTAAAACAAAATTTTCTTTTTTCAATTGAAATCTGATCTTTCCAATTCAAATGTATTGCATAAACTCTAAATCCTAGGATTGCTTAAATTCCTAATTACCTCAAACATTGGTCAAACCTTCTCAAACTCAACTTTCTAAATTCAATTCTCCTTAAGTCAAATCTTTCCAAATCCCGATTTTTTAAATTCTAAATTCAAGCCTTTCTTAATTCGAGCCTTTCCTAAATCAAATTTTTCCAAACTCAAGTATTTTCTAATTTGAAGCTTTTTTGATTTGAAACTTTTCCAAAATCGAAATTCCCTAATTCAAAGCTTTCTGAAATCAAGCTTTCTCAAATCAAACTTTTCAAGTGCATGTTTAAACTCTAGGTTATCTAAGGTCCTTGGATACCAAAACCCTAGTTCAACCCCTAACCCTAAGTTAGGAAACTTCAATTCTTTTCTAAATCAAAATGGTTTTTAAACCCCAATTCAAGTCAAGATGATTTTAAAGTTCAATTCAAACCTTCCAAAATAAGTCCAAGTTCTAGTCCAAAGTTCGATTTCAAATTAAAGTCCAATTTCCAATCTAAATCAAAGTTCAAACAAGAACCTTTTCAAGTCAAACTTTACAAATGCCTCAAAGTGTCTTTTCAAATCAAACAAGACCCCAAAGTGTCTATTTTCAATCGGACCCCGAGTCCGAATTACGACTAACCTGATTTCCAAAAAAGAGATACATAGGCAACCCTCATGAGTGCGGTCCCAATCTTTTCCAAAATTCCAATTCTCTTTTTCAAAATCTCTCTCCAAGTTTAAATTCTTTTTATGCACTTGCATATTATGCATCATATCATCCCTAAAATGATGGCTCAAACTTCTTTTCAAAATTCTTAAAGTGGATATAGTTGGACATTTAATAACCGGACATTCTAAATAAGTGAACCTATGGTGAAAAAACATGTAGGTACCGTAAGGGCGGGATAGGGTAATAGCCTAGTGCATCTTCCTTATACATGACCAACCTCTGAATCTAGAATCACTGCTTTTGAAAGACCAAAAACGGAGTTATTTTCAAAAAAATGGCTTAAATCTTTCCAAATGTTGCCAAACAACTTATTTTCTCCAAAACAAAACCCTCTCTTGAGTACGCTTTTCAAAACCTTTTCAAAAACTTTAAGTTTAATCTTCGAATTACACTTAGTTTTAGGTGACCTAGCTCACCTCAACAAAGTTAGGTGACGACTTCAAACCTTTTTTTAAAAGTCCTTATTCTAGTCAATTTTCAATTCAAACCTAATCGCACTCGTTCTTCTAGGAGGATGAGTTCTAACGAGAGAGTACCGTGTGCTTCTCACATATCATCTCGAGGTGCGAAAAACTGAGGCACGACAGAGGCACATAGCTCAGCTTATGCTATGCATACGGATAGCACTAAAATGTACCATGATCTTAGGAAAAATTATTGGTGGAATAGGATAAAGAGAGAGATAGCAGAGTTTGTTGCCAACTGTTTGATGTGTCAACAAGTAAAGGCTGAGTATCAGTGACCCGCAGTACTATTACAGCCTCTCCCTATTTCTAAATGGAAGTGGGAGTATATTACGATGAATTTTATGACAGGACTTCCTCGACCTCTGAAAGGATATGATTCTTTTGGGGTGATTGGTGATCGATTAACCAAGTCAGCACATTTTCTACCTATTAAGACTACTTATTCTATTGACAAGTATGCTAGACTATATGTTAATGAGATTATTCGTTTACATGGGGCTCTAGTTTCTATAGTAACATATAGAGATCCAAGATTTACTTTTAGATTTTGGTCTATTTTATAGCAAGCTGTAGGGGCTATCTTAAAGTTCAATACAACTTTTTAATTTTCACCCATAAACAGATGGTCAGATTGAGCAGACCATCCAAACATTGAAGGCTATGTTGCGATCTTGTGTGTTGGATTTTAAAGGTAGTTAGGGTGAGCACTTACCGTTAATGGAATTTGCTTATAACAACAGCTATCAAAGTAGCATTGATATAGCCCCTTACGAAGCTTTGTATGGTCGGAGGTGCAGGACACCATTGTGTTGGAGTGAGGTGGGGGAAAGGAAGATGTTGGGACCAGAAATAATTCAAGATACACCTAACAAAATCAAGATGGTTCAAGACAACTTGAAAATTGCACAGAGTCGCCAAAAAAACTATGCAGATAACCGAAGGAGGGATTTGCAATTTGCTGAGGGTGACAGAGTATTCCTACAGGTTTCTCCATGGAAAGGTGTGATGCGGTTTGGCAAAAAGGAAAAATTGAGTCCGCGGTATATTGGGCCATATGAGATTATTAAGAAAATTGGTGCTACAACTTATCGCTTGGCTTTACCTCCGAAATTGTCTTGATTACATGATGTATTCCGTGTGTCAATGTTACATAAGTATATTCCAGATCCTCACATATATTGACTTCTCAGCCACTTGAATTGAAAGATAACTTTTCTTATGAAGAGGAACCAATTCAAATTTTAGATCGAAAGGAGCAAGTTTTATGTAAGAAGACTATTCCATTGGTAAAAGTCTTGAAGCTACTCAAGAAAATGAAGGGCACATGAAAACTAAGTATTCTCATTTGTTTCAGCCAAGTAAGATACTTTCAAGACAAAATTCCTTTAAGAGGGAGAGAGTTGTGAGATCCATGCCTTTCATTTAGAATTATTTACTTTAATTGCATGTGGATTAGCCTAATCAAGAAGCTGAAATGCCTTCGTTTAACGTGCATTACATTTTAATATTTTATTTGTAATTAACCTCAATTAATTAATTTAAATGAAGGTTAATTAGTGTTAATCAAGAAATTAGTTTTAACCACTTAGTCATAGAGGTGCTTATTAGTGTGTTTTATATGCTTGACACCTAGGTGTGTGCTTCAACAGTTATATTGTGTGTATGACACGTGAGAATAGATATACAAATATATCTATAGTTGTAGGAAGACAACAAAAGAGAAGAAAAAGAAGAGAAGAGCTTATGTAGAACGAGTGCAGCTTGCTAGAAATTCTATTTGGCAAGAGAGAAAGTGAAAGAAAAAGAAGGAGAAAAATGAAAGAAAGGAAGAGAAAGAAAGGGAAAAAGAAGGGGAAACTTGTGTAAGCTTGAATTAAGGTAAGAATATCTAATTCTAAGTTCATTCTCGTTATCTATTATTCATGGAATTAAGAAATTGAATTAGTGAAGGGTCCAATTCGAGTTCTGTAGTCAGCACTGACACCCTTTAGGAGAATGATCATAACTTCTTCTAAAAAAGTCGAAATCGTGCACCGTTTAATGCGGTAGAAACTAGACTCGTATATCTTTCTATTGATATAGGGCTCGAAGTCTAGTTCTTTGTCAATTGATTCAGATTTGAGTTCAAAATTGAGCTAATATTGCTGTCTGCAGCAATTTTCAGCATGCTAGACCCATATTCAAATGTGAATAACTCCTATTTAGGAACTTTGTTTAGGACCCATGACCTATGGATTTAAAGCTCAACAAGTCTACTTTTTAATGGCACAAATATCAGTTTCAGATTCTTAGTAAGTAGAAAGTTATGATCAAAACAGTGAACCTATGTCAAAGGACCATGGTTCAAACCTCGAGTTAACACTCATTTGGCTTGGGTGACTTTGTGATCTTTCTTAAGTATTGAAACATGTCATGTCATGTTGAAATGACGTGTTTACTATATTTATATTCATGTATTGAGTAATGTTGTATGTGCTAGGTTTCGAAGCGAGTAAGCATACTTCAACTTCTTCAAATGGGCTATTTGGCTATCTATTCTAGTGGTTCAGTCTTTTGAGCTAGGTGTACTAATTCATATTGAATGCTGGTTAGAATATGAATATGTATTTATGTGAGCTTTGGCTGTGTTGGATTCATATGGAATATTTATTGAGATGTTTATGTGGTGATTGTGATGTGATTCAGAGTAAATGCATTACATTGCACTGCACTGCACTATCTAGGGGACGTTACCTATAAGGCTATTTTATACATTATACATCAATGTCTAGGGGACGTTGCCTATAAGGCTATTTCATACATTGTACATCGCAGTTCAGGGACATTGCCTATAAGGCTATTTCATACATTACACATCATAGTCCAGAGGACGTTGCCTATAAGGCTAATTCATTCATAGTGCATGGTTGGTGGCCAACATGTAATAAATGTGATATGAGATGTGTGTGGTATCGTTTGGTTTTGGAGCTAACATAGTTCTTTTATTCATTGAGTTGTGGTGATCATTTATCTTAAAGTATTCTTGCTTACATTCTTGTGAGTTATTACATTCACTGAGCACGTGATTTGCTCACACCCCTATAGTGATTCTTTTTCAAATACCTAAATGAGCTTGAGTCCACTACTGAGTCTAGCTGTGTAATGAGAAATCTGTGACTGAACGAGGACATCTGTACTCATTGTATATTTTGTCACACTCTGTCATATGTAATATGTTTATAGAAAGGGTTTTCATTACTCTTGTATATACATGTGGGTGGATGTTTGTACATCTTTTCTATTATGTATATAAGCTTGGAATGTGTTTTGTCTATACTTGGTCAGAGTCTAAGTATTCCTTGATTATATTACGTTAGCTGTATGTTAAGAAGCTAATCTTGTAAGGTCCGGCTTACCTTAAGAAGTTCTTATAGTTACTTCTAAGGTGGGGTCTGACAGCTTGGTATCAAAGCCTATGGGTGCGTTTGTTTTTGTTTTTTGCTTCTGTTTTTTGTTTTTTCAAAAATAAAAACATAAAAAAATACTAAAATAGATGTATTTTCTTATTCTAAAACATTAATCTGGTACTTTTAGCATAATGGTAACCTATAAATGTCATCATTAGACCATAAAAAATAAAAAACAAAAACAAAAAACAGAAATATACAACAAAAAATAAAAACTGACAGTACTTCCAAACGGACCCTAAGGTTTTAAGGTTCTATAGACATGTCAGAGTCTAGTACCCGCAGTGGACTGTAGGAAGTGTGTTGTTGAGTCAGTTAAGCATTGGTTAGGATGTGTGATACTAGAAGTTCTACGGAATAAGTAGTATATGTGAATAACATTATTTCTTGGAATATATATATATATATATATTTGTTATTTATCTGAAGTTCAATGCAGATATTGTTATGGAACTTGTGGGTCATCACGATCATGTTGAGGAAGAAGCTTCTTATGCCCCTACTATAGCATAAGATTTGGGGAATTAGAATGATCCAAATGTTGCTCAGAATCAGCCAGACACTAGAGAGCGGGTAGCACAAGCAGTGTCTCGATACATTGAATTCCAAACAAGCTTGCAAACTGGGCCAACACCTCGGGTTGAACTGTGTGGTACTATTCATGAGCAATTTATTAAAGTTGGACCTCCAGAATTTTCAGGATCTTTGAATCCACTAGAGGCAGAGAAGTGGTTGAAGAAAATAAAGTCTGTCTTTGAGGTGATGGGTGTTCCTGATGAGAAACAGGTTATATTGGCTACTTATATGCTTAAGGTTGAAGCTCGGTTTTGGTAGGAAGCTACAAAGAGGCTATTCACTACACCGGTGATTGGTACACCTGCAAATTCTGTTCCAACACAGGTTACATAGAATTAATTTGTAAGTGCATTTAATGAACAATATTTTTCTTTGTCATATCCATATCAGAATGAGCAAGAATTCATATTATTGAAGCAAGGAAAGATGACAGTAGCCGAGTTTGAAGCACAATTTACAGTTTTGTCTTGGTTTGCACCTGACTTGATTCGTACGGAGGATGCAAAATACAGCCAGCAAGGCTTAGAGTTATCTATTAGATCTAGAATCTCAGCTTTTGAGGAGACTAGATACAAAGATTCAGTAAACAAAGCTAAGATTGTGGAAAGGGATGTGAGAGAATCTACAGGAAGGCGAGAACAGTTCAAGAAAGGCCGATTTGATTCATCTCAGATGAGTGGATCAAAGGTTGGATCTTCTAGGCAGAGTATTCCACGATCTCAATCCAATTGAGGACAAGAAAGAGCACAACAGGGCAAGGCCTCTAGTAGTTTTAAAGGTCAAACTTTCCCATGCCTTTTATTTAGAATTATTTACTTTAATTGCATGTGAATTAACCTAATCCAGGAGCTTAAAAGCCTTTGTTTAATGTGCATTACATTTTAATATTGTATTTGTAATTAACCTCAATTAATTAATTTAAGTGAAAGTTTATTGGTGCTAATCAAGAAATTAGTTTTAACTACTTAGTCATAGAGGTACTTGTTAGTGAGCTTTATATGCTTGACACCTAGGTGTGTGCTTCAACAGTTATATTTTGTGTATAAGACACGTGAGAATAGATATACAAATATATCTCTAGTTGTAGGAAGACAACAAAAGAGAAGAAAGAGAAGAGAGAAGTTTGTGTAGAAAGAGTGCACTTGTTAGAAATTCTGTTTGGCAAGATAGAAAGTGAAAGAAAAAGAGGGAGAAAAATGAAAGAAAGGAAGAGAAAGAAAGGGAAGAAGAAGGGAAAACTTGTGTAAGCTTGAATTAAGGTAAGAATATCTAATTCTAAGTTCATTTTTGTTAACTATTATTCATGGAACGAAGAAATTGAATTAGTGAAGGGTCCAATTCGAGTTTTGCAGTCAGCACTGACACCATTTAGGAGAATGATTATAACTTCTTCTAGAAAAGTCGAAATCGTGCACTGTTTGATGCGGTAGAAACTAGACTTGTATATCTTTCTATCAATATAGGGCTTGAAGTCTAGTTCCTTGTCAATTGATTCATATTCGAGTTCAAAGTTGAGCTAATATTGCTTCTCTGCAGCAATTTTCAACATGCTTGACCCATATTCAAATGTGAATAACTCCCATATTGGAACTTTATCTAGGACCCATGACTTATGGATTTAAAGCTTAACAAGTCTACTTTTTAAGGGCACAAATATTGGTTTCAGATTCTTAGTAAGTAGAAAGTTATGATCAAAACAGTGAACCTATGTCAGAGGACCATGGTTCAAATCTCGAGTTTTACACTCATTTGGCTTGGGTGACTTTTGTGATCTTTCTAAAGTATTTAAACATTTCATGTCATGTTGTAATGACGTGTTAACTATATTTATACTCATGTAATGGGTAATGTGGCATGTGCTAGGTTCTGAAGCGAGTAAGCATGCTTCAGCTTCTTCAAAGGGGTGATTTGGCTATCTATTCTAGTGGTTTGGTCGCTTGAGGTGGGTGTACTAATTCATATTGAATGTTGGTTAGAATATGAATACGTATTTATGTGAGCTTTGGCTGTGTTGGATTCATATGAAATATTCATTGAGATGTTTATGTGGTGGTTGTGATGTGATTCAGAGTCAATGCACTGCATTGCACTGTCCATGAGACGTTGCCTATAAGGCTATTTCATGCATTATACATCACTGTCCAGGGTACGCTGCCTATAAAGCTATTTCATACATTATACATCACTGTCCAAGGGACATTGCTTATAAGGCTAATTCATTCATAGTGCATGGTTGGCGGCCAACGTGTGATAAATGTGATATGAGATGTGCGTGGTATCGTTTGATTTTGGAGCTAACACAGTTCTTTTATTCATTGAGTTGTGGTGATCATTTATCTTGAAGTGTTCTTGCTTACATTCTTGTGAGTTATTACATTCACTGAGCACGTGGTTTGCTCACCCCTACAGTGATTCCTTTTCAAGTACCTAAATGAGCTTAAGTCCACTACTGAGTCTAGATGTGTGATGAGAAGTCTGCGAACGTTTGTACTCAATGTATATTTTGTCACACCCTGTCATGTGTAATATGTTTATGGAGAGGGTTTTCATTACTCTTGTATATACATGTGGGCGGATGTTTGTACATATCTTTTCTGTTATGCATATAAGCTTGGAATGTATTTTGTCTATAACTGGCGAGAGCCTCTAAGTATTCCTTGATTATATTATATTAATTGTATTTTCTGTTATACATATCACAGTACATCTCTTTCTTCTCCACAAAATAAGGATTACATAAATGGAATCGAAAATAGATGCTTGGAAAGAAAAACTATGTATGGAATTGATAAGGCAGAGAAGGAACTAAAAGCAATAGGTAGATAGAGAGAAAAAGTAATGGAATGGTTTTAAGGGGGACAGTTTTTAGGTATGCTTTTATTCAGTCCAAAAAGATGCAACAAATAACCATGCTACACCTTTATTAAATTGTTATATAACAACGTATGCTTTTATTCAGTCCAACCTATATTGTTTAACTTTAATCATCGGTACTTGCTCGCCACCTGCCTGCCCCTTCCCCACCTCCCCCCCCCCTTAAAAAAAAAAAAAACCTAAAATTTGGCTCCACCACAGCATATACATGTACATACATCATAAAGGAAAAACTATGAACAATGACAAAGAAGTGAGATAGCAGAATGGTATAGACCTGACACGCCAACTCAGCAGTTGGTACCAATATAACAACTCGAGGACTTTGTTGTAAGGATTTGCTAATTCCTTGGAGCTCTTGTTGCCTAAGACATTGAATTACTGGTAGAAGATATGCCAAAGTTTTTCCAGATCCACTTTGATCAGCTATAATGCAGCTCTTTCCCCCAATAACAGATGCAAATGCCAAGGCCTGCAGTTATTAAAGATGGTTTAATATGCAATGGAAGCTACTTGTTTGGTGAGAAATCCAACAGACATACCTGACCTTCGAACCCTAAAACCCCATTAGGAGGTTTATGACGATTAGTTTAATTTAAAACTACACATCCAGTATATAGACTAACTATCACATTTTGGGATAACACACAAAAGTTAATAAGATAACCACCCAGTAGACCCACAATGCAATACCATTATCAGCACCAACACAGAACACACTAAAAAATTTGTCATGCAAAATCCAAGACAATTTTTACTGGTCATAAATCCCCGATTGATGCCTTGTTAAAATATTTCATTTAATTAAAAAAAAAAAAAGACACTTTTTTAGTGGTAAAAGATCCTAAAGAACTAGAATGGAGAAAAATGAAGTCCATAGACTTGATCACAAGTGTAGTCATTTAAGCAAGTTCTATTTACAGGCTCCTAGAGGAACATCGTGCAAAGAACACACCTCACATCACGTGGACAATGTCTAGCAATAAACATTTAATGAACCAAGCCAATTCTATCATATAGGGCCTTCAAATTCTCATCCCAAAACATTGATGGATTTATCGTTCTGCATAAATAATAAAAATATTGGTGGTGGTGGTGACGATATAATCTATTAGAACATTGTGTTCATGTACCTGAATATGTGAAGGGCGTAGGAGAAGCTGACCCCTTAGAGATTCAATCATATAATCATTGCATCCCAATTCTCTAAAGGACTTTCGGCTAAAAAAAGCACTGTCAGCAGGCAATTTCTGCCACTGCTTTGCATTGGATTTAAATTGGCCTTTGTAAGTCGACCCTCCATTATCCCATCCTCTTAAGGAAGCAGCAGGAACTCTTGGAACTGAAACAACTTGTCTGTCAAATTCCTTAAATTTTATTGTCGTAGGTTGACATTCTGAATGGTCCATGTCTCCACTTGTCCTCACATTATGCATCTTATCTCTGGTGTCTAGTGATTGGGATTCACTTGAAACACTTCTACATCTAACAACATCAAATCTCTTCTGTTGGAATTCAGGTTCAGACTGTAAACTACTAGATGCATAGAGAGGTGCATCTTCTACAATTAGGTCATCATAGTCGTAGTCCTTGGTAACTTGTTTCATCCTACCAAATTTTTGGACAAATAACCTTACTTTCTGGGCTTTTGATCTTCCAAAATATACTGCTGATCCACAGTTATAAGCCGCCAGATGATCAGTACGTGAAACTGCTGCCACTGGTTTCATGCCTGCAGATCCAAAAAACACTCGGACCAATGGAATAGAATGCAGCACTAACCTCAAATAACAAAACTCATACGTGATGCATCTTAAAATCTAGTTTCCCAAATGGGGACCTCTATGGCTCGCATGCATGTGGGTATGTATGATATCATTGAGAGCTTCGCATGCCTTTTCTCATATCTCAAATTTGGTAATGTTTTTTATGTTTTCAGATTGCCTCTCATGCCTCCTTAGCTGCAATAATACTTGATATTGAGAATTTTGCAGTTCCTTAACTTAAAACAATTCATGTGAGAGTGCTAGAAGTGCTTATAAATATCATGGTGTTAGTTTCTCAAGATCTATGAATTGTTTCAAATGCTTTAAAATATTAAGCCCCTTTCAACCCCAGTTTTAGTCGCTCAATGTTGTCTTTGCATAGAGATAAAGGGAGAAAGAGTTATAGAGTGATAATAGAGAGAAAATAAAGTTCCAAAAAGAGACAACAGTGGCATCTCTTATAGATTCCATCTGTTCCATCTTCGGCCAAAGACTATGAGCAACTCAGAAAACCCTCTATAGGTCTTCACTTTGTCCCTCTCTGATCTTGTGTTAATATCTCTTCTATTAAAAGAAACTTAAATTTGAGATTTTTTTTTTTTCTATAAGAAGGGCATACGTGCCTCCACTTGTAGGAAATACAAAAATAAATGAACACAAATTTAATAAAATAAAAATAGCCAATACTATTTTTTCTTTTCTTCGAATTTAGTGTAGGAAAAATAATCCATTTGCTTGCTAATAATGTTCTTAAATTGTCTATAAACTTTGTTGCGTTATACAAAAGACTGAAAATGTTTGACAACTTGATTATTAACTACATAACACAAACACACACATAATGACATAAAATCTAGATAAAATAACTCAACACTTTATAGTAACAAAGTAAAACAAAATTGCTATTTTCTCCTCCATTGTTCCCAAATCAATATAACATAAGGAAGTTTCAAATTATGCTTAGGGCTAATTTTTATTGAAAAATGATTCTCTCTCTAATCGCAAGCACGAACGCACCCAAAGATGCCAATACAGAACGATGAAACAGAGTATTGGAGACAACATTAAGATTACAAATACATTCCAGACAACCTCTATGTCCATGTTCATAATATACATAGAGAGAAACCTGGGAGGACGATGGTACTCGACGGAAAATTGAAACGTGAACTTTTGAACCCTAACGCCATTGGAGACCTGGGGGGATGGTATCGTCGGAAAATTGAAACGTAGGCTTTGGAACCCTATCACCACTGTTATCTTGTACTAATCCGCCACTGCACTGTATGTAGGCCTAGCTACTAAAAGAACGAGAAAATGAAAAAATCCGCTGAAACGACATCGTTTTCACTCTCGACAGAGTCAGGAATGGCAACGGGATTCGGTATGGCGGCCAGACGGGCTCAGTGGGAGGTAGACTTATTAAACTCTTTCCGTTGTTAATAGAAAAGCTCCATCTGATGGCCCGTCCCAAAATTCGTCACTCGTTGAACCTCCCGACTTGCTTTTGTCCTTTTTAAGTTAGTCAGGTTTTGGGTTGAAAATGTTTAATTTTATAAAACTTAAAATATAAAAATAAATATCTAAAAGTAAAAATAATCTAAACCATATAAACACTAATATAATATACAAATTCAGCAAGAAATAATTTAAGAATAAAAATTAGCACTAGATGTCAACCGGTACAATGCACATGAAAGTAAAGCATGTTCAAATTCATAATAAAAATATTATAAGTAACTAATCCAAAATTTAAAATTCAAAATATTTAAGAATACAATTCTAATTTGTTTTGTGGTAATAAAATGTTTTGAAAAAATAAAAGAACTTGAAAACTCGAATGAATTAATCACAAAAGAGTTTTGCATATATATCACTTTCACATTCTGTTTCAATACTATGCAGGAAAGAAAAAAGTCGAAACATGAATATTGTTATAGTCAATCATTAGATAATATTATGACATATAAATATCATACCTGATATATGAGATCATGATGTTGTTTCTTAGTTGGAGTAGTATGCGTAATATCTACATTTAGATGTTTTTCATTTGAATTGTTGGCTTTCAACTCTGGTCCATTTCGTTATTTGGTAAGAGAGTCTAATTAAAATCTTAATATATATATTTTTTTAATCTCAGAACTTTCTATTGAATCTCGGTAATTTATTTATTCTTTAAAGTGTTAACATTGTTTAGTGGAAAGAAAAAAAATGTAATTATAGCAACCTCATTTGATGCATAAAATTTTTACTTGTATAAGAAATAGTAACTCTTTTGATAGAACTCAATTACTTTTTTATTTGTTCTCTTTTAATTTTTTTAGTGGGATTTAATTGCTTTATACGTATAGGTGGATAATTGAGGTTGTGGGTTTGGCTCTCTTACAGACCTTAATATCCAGAATCTTTCAAATTATTTATTCCACCACACCACGTGTTAGTCACTCATATCTAACGGATGATGTTATCTTATTTAAATCTAATATTTTACTTAACGTTAAAAAAATTATTAAGAGGAGATCATGGGTTAAATTAGATAACATCATTATTTGTTGGATTTTATTTATCAACGCGTAGAGTAATGAGATAAGGAGTCTGAAGAATTTTGAATATTAAAGTCTGGAGGAGAGCTTTGCACAAGGTTGTGATTGATAATTTTTTAGGTAAGACTCAACTATTTATATATAATATATATATTACAAAACTAATATATGGATAAATTCTTATTTAATTCTTATTCATATAAGGAATAGTAACTATTTGGATAGGACTCAACTACTTTTTGATTTGTTCTCTTTTAATTTTTTGGATAAAATTTAATGACTTTATATATGTATAGGTGGGTGACTGAGATTGTGATTGATAACTTTTTGGACAAGGCTCAACTGTTATATATATATATATATATATCTTACAAAACTAGTAGGAGGATAAATTATTTATTTAATTTTTTTTCATATAAGGAATAGTAACTTTCTCTTTAATTTTTTGGATAGGATTTAATTGCTATATATGTATAGGTGGGTGGCTGAGGTTATGATTGATAACTTTTTGTGTACGACTCAACTGCTTATATATAGCTATATATATTACAAAACCGATAGATGGATAAATAGTAACTCTTTGAATATCACTCAAATACTTTTTGATATATATATATATATATATATTTATGAACTTTCCTCCTCTGACCGGGGATTACCCATATATCGATGAATAATCGTGAAGTTCGACAATCTTTTGAGGGACGGGAGTCGACTGACTGACAAGGAACTGACAGAAGGGGGAAAAGAAGGGATTGTTTTCCTGACAAAGCCCTATTTTGAAGTTAGTGCAGCTACAATAACTCTTTTTAACTTTATTCAGTAACCCGTGTTGAGTGCTATTACAAATAGCGTTTTTCATTAAAAGCACTATTATATAAATAACACTTTTATGTTTGCCTAAAAAGCAATATCATTAAAATCACTATTTGAAATAACACTCAACATGAGTAGCTGAATTAAGTTAAAAAGAGTATTTGTGGTTGTATTCACTTCAAAATAGGGCCTTGTCATGGAAATAACCCGAAAAAAAGAGCGAAACCATTCAACGGAGTTTGAAAGGACTTCGTTATAACAAGCTCAATATTTCCTTACAGTTAAAAACACCATTGTATACATCTTACAAAACTAATAGAGTGCGTTGAGTAACTGAATAAATTTAATAGTTATCTAATCAATTGCCTCTGAAGTGACATTTTAAAAGTATCATAGTATTTAGTGTGCCACATAGGAGAGAGGTAAAATATAGGGGCAACACACAACCTTTATATATCTACTATAAGTGGAATTTCTGGGAAAACCTGGCCAATCACTGGAGTTAATATCTGTGAGTTTCCAACCTGCTATAAAGAGACAAAGGAGTTAGAATGGGTCGACCTTCTTTGGGCCGATCACACTCTGACGGTCAAGTTAGCAATCTTGACCAGAGCTAGAACGAGAATAAAGACTGTGAATACTTAAGAAATTAATTGTCCATACCTTACCTCTTCAAAATGTTATGTTTTTATAGTGTAATGTTCTCTATTAAGCCTACTCATGTAATCATAGCCTACCTCGTAAGCTTATGCTATTTAGAGTGGGCTGATCAGACAAGAATACACATTTTTTACCATGCTTGAGCTCGAATGATCGAATGTAAGCATGATCGTCGCGTGTTGTATCTCCTCGGCAATGAATGCGGGTCTGTTCAACATTAAATGCGGCCAATAGAGCATTAAATGCCTTGAAATCCTTGACTCAGGTGATCTGGCTTGGGGCCGGGTAATCTTTCTATTTGGACTGACCTGGAGTGTGGGCCTGAGTTACCCTGATATAGTTTGGGCTGCTGCTGGCCCGCATGATTCCTCATTATATTTGTTGGGCCTGCCCTTTTGGGCTAGGCTGGGGTTTCTTGACCCACAATTGCCCCTCAGCCCTAGCGTTTTTTAGTAGGGGGCTGGGGCTGATACACCATAGCCGTTTCGAGCTGTGACGTTACATTGTCAGAAGTTTTAATGCAACGCGACCGTTAAATGACCCGAAGAAGCTGCCGTTGTCTCAACTCTCTCTGTTAGACGAATGCGTTGTGGCTATCTTTCATACGCAGGGGAAAACTCTAACTTTGAACTTCGAATCTATTTCTTTCCCAAAGGCAGCAACTCTGTAAGTTTTCCTTCTTATCTTGTGTATCTCTTGCATCCCTGGGTAGGAAACCATAGAAACCTTTGTCTTTAGTCTGCAATGGGGTCACGCCTTGAGAGTATGCTTGCCACTTCCGATGATATAGCTGCATTTAAGGCCCGATATAGTTTTTCGACGGGCGTAGACATTAGGCTAATCGATCCCAGAGATGATGGTTGGGTAGTAACAGAGGAGGGGACTCCCTTCCCTCTCGTTGCCATTGTAGAATGTGGACTTCGTTTTCCCATTCACCCCTTTCTGACCGAAGTCCTCAATCATTACGGAATTGCTTCAATCCAACTCACACCAAATGGGTACAGGATAGTGATGCGGATGGTCGAGTTGAACAGAAGGTTGGGTCTAAACTTAGGGCTTCACGAATTCGACTACTGCTATACGGCAGTGGAGGTGAACACTGCCAGGTCAGACTATCGTAGATACTATTTTAGGGCTAGGGCTAGCCCTAGAGAGTTGGTTTAGTTCATTCTAAGTTCGGGAAAGGGGATTGACAAAATTATAGCTAGGGTGAGTGGTGCATGGAAATTTTGGGAAATCCCCGTGGAGCTAGCTCCACCAACTCGATGCCCCATGGTCCCACGGAATATAGGTCAATCTTTTCTTTCCTAATCTGGTACAAGCTTCCTCTCTATATCTATTTGAAATTCAATCTATTTTTGACTCGTCTCCCTCTTACTTCTGCTTTGCTGCTGATTTTAGTGTCAAGGATAAAGATACCGAACTTCTAGGGGTGAACCTGAACACTTTAGGCACTGCCTGGGCGTATAAGGGTGAAGGAGCATTAGCCGGGATTGGGAGAGTCGCTCACGTTCTGTTGGGATGCCCAGTTCGGTACCAGTCTTTCACAGCAATATACGGAGTTGCCGCCTCGGTCCCCATAGCGCAGAAGACAGAAGGGGGTTTGCACGAGATCGGCGAATACCTAGCATTACTACCCCCACCCCTTGCCATTTTTGCATCTGTGCCTACATCCACTGTCACTAAGGATATAGCCCCCAAAGTCCGCAACTTGTCACTGGCGTTGGGAGGGAGAGCTTCTAGGAAAAGGAAAGGAGCGATCCCATCCTCCATTGCTGCCACCTTTTCCACTGTCAAAGTTGCTGCCCCAGGGGTAGTGTTGAGGTTCCTCCTCATGTTGTGCACTCCGGCACTGGAGCTGATGTCGGCCCTGAGTTGGAAGTTCTGGATGAAGCCCTGGGACCTCAGTAAGGTTCCAAGAAAAAGAGACTGCTGCAGACTACCAAAAAGGAGGCTGCTCAAGCGAAGAATGTTGACTATGCGATTCCTCAATCTACGTCGTCAGAAGCTGATCCAAAGGGCAAATGCAAGGTTAAGAAGTCGACGCTTGAGGAGTTCATGGTTTGGCCAAAGGTTGCTGGTCGGCCCATAAACACCCAGGACTCGATACTCAACTATCCCGCGGTGGCCGTCGGTGCTCTCCGGGCCTTGGTACCACCTGGAGATGTCCGGGAGTTGAGCGAGATTGGCGATGATGCACTGCTAGCAGGCGCCGTTCATAGGTCAATGGTGGTGAGAAGTCCTTATCATATTTCTACTTTAAATTTTCTGCCAAGCTCTCATTTTAACTTTTTGCCGTCTTCTGTCCTTTGCAAGGGGCGATCTAAAGTTTGGAGGTTTTGCATCAATTTTGCATCCTGTGAGATCGGTATACCAATTTGTTGCTGGACCATGACTGATACAGGCGTAGGTTTCATACAAGGGATAATGAGCTAGAGGCTTTCAAGAGGCCTTTACAAAGCAACAAGTCGTCCTAGGAGATACACTGGCCATCCTTAAGCAGAAGGAAAAAGATTTTGACGAAGCCAGGGTTAAGGATGCCTATCTGAAGGCCAAATTGACTGAAGCCGAGAAGTCGACATCAGAAGCGAAGGTAGCTCTGGTTGAATATCGATTAGAGGTGAAGGAGCTAAAGCAGGAATGCGAGGCTCAGTACACCAAGGGCTTCAATGATGACGGGGACCAATATGAGATTCAAGTGAAGACCATATCTGAGGACTCCTTTCAAGATGGTAGGACGTTAGCTCTGAGGAAGTCGGTGCTAGACAAAGCCTCCCCTATATGGACGGAGATACCAGCTTGGGCCGACGTCGAGCTGGAGCCTAAGAACGAAGAGAGCGCTGGCACCCGTGGAGAAGGAGGTAAACACTGGCCCCGGACCCGGGGTAATTGATGAAGCGAATCCTACCGAGCTTCCTCCAACCAATTCGCCATCAACCACTGAATTACCTCCGGCTGTTGAGCTACCCTTAAGGGCTCTTTTGTTTGCTATTTTTTATGGACACAATTGTATAGTTTTTTTTATTCTTTACAAATGTACACTTTTCTACTAGTGTTTTGTGTGCTTTTTCCCCAATAGACAGTTGATTCATAATGTGAATACCTGAGCTAACTTGCCAAAAACAAAGTTATTCCAGATAAATTTAGGAAAATAAAAGGTCTTCATTTGCCGAGCTTCCAGACTTTAGGCCAAAAATTATTTTTGGTAAAGAAAATGAATGCCTTAAATAGTAAACCGTGGCTTTTTACTAGGCCAAGCTATTAGAGCTAGGTCGGGCTGAGTCAAGATACTTAACTTTTTTTATTTTTGCCGGTCTTCTTGACTTAGGCTGGAACAAGGCGGGTCTGTGGCTTATATGCGGTTAACCTGCCCTGTGTTTAGATAGGACCAAGTTGTCTTGTAAAATCAGTTTTGGGTGACCTTCATTGGCCGACCTGGTCATAAATGATCCAGGACCAGGGATTTACACCTGGTTTTTTGTGACCTTCATTGGCTGACCTGCCCAACTTAGACAGGACCAAGTTTTTATATTTGGTTTTTGTGACCTTCATTGGTCGACCTGGTCATAAATGATTCAGGACCAAGTTTTTACAACTGGTTTTTTGTGACCTTTATTAGCTGACTTGGTCATAAATGATCCAAGACCATGTTTTTACACCTGGTTTTTTGTAACCTTCATTGGTTGACCTAGTCATAAATGATCCAGGACCAGTTTTTTACGCCTGATTTTTTTTTTTTTTTGTCTATCTTTAGTGCTTTGCACTTTTGCAGTGGCATCAAATTTGTTGAGTAGCTTTCCATTTCATTGACTTGTGCAAAGATTACATATTTGTTGAAGGAAGCTGTATCTTTCTGAGAACAAACTACAGTCAGAACATCCTTTGAATATAAGAAGGGCCTACTGGTAGAATTTTCTTAGGTTATTTGTGTTCCAAGGTTGGGGTAGTTGTCGCCTTTCTTTGACAGTTTCTAGTCAATATGCCCCCATGCCGATTTGGGACGTAATTCTGTAGGGACCTTCCTAGTTGGAGCCTAGTTTCCCATCTGCTAGGTTTTTCGTTGCCCCCAACACCTTCCTTAACACTAGATCTCCAGGAGCAAAGGATCTCGGTTGTACCCTTTTGTTGCAAGATCATCTCAGCTGTTGATGATACCCAATAAGCTTGATTGGGGCAGCCTCACATCTTTCTTCAATAAGGTCCATGTCCTTTGCCAGAGTCTAGTCATTGACGTCGGTGTCGAATGCCGCCAATCTAATAGTAGCGAGTCTCATTTCCAAGGGTATCACTGCTTCTACCCCATATGCCATTAAGGAATTTCCCCAGTAGATCTTCTTGGAGTGGTTCTGTAGGACCATAAGACGCTGGGAAGCTCTTCAACCCATCGTCCTTTAGCCTTTTCCAGACGCTTCTTGATGCCATTGAGCATTGTTTTGTTGGAAATCTCAGCTTGCCCGTTGTACTGTGGATAAGCTAACGTCGAATAATAATTTATGATGCTTATCTCATCGCAGAATTCTCTGAATTTGCTACCATCGAACTGGGTGCCGTTATCTGATACTAGTGCCCGGGGTATGCCGAATCGTGTAATAATACTTTTTTAGGAAAATCTCTTCGCGTCCAACTCTTTGATTGTCGAAAGTGGCTCTGCCTCTACCCATTTTGTGAAGTAGTCTGTGGCCACGATGACAAATATTTTGTTACCTAGAGCCCGGGATAGTGGTCCGACTATATCCAGTCCCCATATGGCAAAGGGCCAGGGGGCGGTAATGGTTGTGAGGTCCTCAGCCGGCTGATGGATCAACGGAGAGAATTTCTGACATTTCTCACATTTCAGCACGTACTGAGTGGTGTCTTTCTGCATGTAGGGCCACCAATAACCTTGCAAAATCGCTCGGTGAGCAATAGATCTGCTGCCGATATGGCTTTCACAGATCCCTTAATGAATTTCAAACTAAATGGCCTATACTTTGTCAAGATGAACACAATATAAATAGGGACCAGTAAAAAACCTTCTGTAGAGCTCCCTGGTAGGAGAGAGCCAGTACTTCAGAGATTTATATTTGATTTTTCTGGCTTCATTCTTGTCCTCGGGGAGTATGTTTTTGTCCAAATAGGAGACGATTGGGTCCATCCAGGAGGGTCCCAATTGTTTAATAGCCAAGGCTTGCTCTTCTTCTTGAAATATGCTTGGGCTGACCAACATCTTCACATGGATTGTTCTCTTCTAACTTGACTTTAGAGTTGTGACGAGTGTAGCCAGGGTGTCGGCGTGAGCGTTGTTGTTGTGGCCGATCTGGAGGAGCTTGTACTTACTGAAATTTGCTAGTAATTCTCTTGCTTTTGCCAGATATTGCGTCATTCTGTATTTCTTTGCTGCGTATTCTCCGGTGATCTGATTCACTACCAGTTAGGAATCTGAGTAGATCGGGATTTCAGCAATTTGGAGATCAATAGCTCAACGCAACCCTGCGAGTAGAGCCTCATATTCTGGCTCATTGTTTGAAGCAGTAAACTCCAGCTTAATGGCCTGCTCCAGTGCCATTTCGTCTAGTGTGATGAGCACTATCCCTGAGCCTGCTCCCCGATCATTGGAGGCTCCGTCTACCAACAACTTCTAGTGATCAACTTTCTCCCAAAGCTTCGAGGAGAGTTCATCGTGTTGCGCATCGGGAATCGGGATTGGATTGGTTTCCTATGGAATTTCAATAGAAAATTTGGCAATAAAATAAGCTAATACTTGGCCTTTAATTGTCGTTCGTGCTTAGAACTCAATGTCGAATTCTCCCAGCTCAACGACCCACTTGGCCACTTTACTAGAGAAGTCGGCCCTTCTTAAGAGTGGTTTTAGCTGGTGGTCTATGAGCACGTTGATGGCGTGAGCTCAGAAGTAGTGCACCAATTTGCGCGACGCTATTATTAGTGCAAGAGCCAATTTTTCTAATGGTAGATATCTGTTTTCGGCCCCCAAGAGAGTCTTGCTAACATAGTAGACAGGCTGTTACTACCGATCTTGTTGTCAAAGTAACACGGCACTAATCGCATGCTCCGATACTGTGAGGTAAAAGAAGAGCTCTTTATGCTTTAATGGGGTGGAGAGCAGGGGAGGCTGGCTCAAGTATTTCTTCAAATCCGCCAAGGCTTGATCGTACTCCTGGGTCCAGCCGAATCGTTCATACTTTTTGAAAAGCTGGAAGAATGGTCGGCACTTGTCTAAAGATCGACTAATGAATTTGTTTAGTGCTGTTTCCATGCCTGTCAACTTCTATACTTCTTTCGTATTCCTTGGAGCCTGGACATTCTGAATAGCACTGACTTGCTGCAGGTGTACTTCAATGCCCCCGCGTGTAACCAAGAATCCTAGAAATTTCCCCGAGCTGACTCTGAACACACATTTGGAGGCGCTGAGCCTCATTTTGTACTATTTTAGGATGTTAAATACTGCTGTCAGGTTCTCTAGATGGTGACTGTTGAGCTTACTTTTGACCACCATGTCATTGATGTATACTTCCATAGTGCTGCCGATGTGGTCTTTGAATATTTTGGTGACCAGACGATGATAGGTGGCCCCAGTGTTCTTAAGTCCAAAGGGCATTATCTTGTAATAGAAGATATTCCTTGGAGATATGAAGGCGGTCTTTTCCTGGTCATCTTCATGGAGTGGGATTTGGTGATACCCACGATAAGCATCCAGGAAGCTCATTCTCTCAAAGTCAGCCGTGGCATTTACCAGTTGGTTGATCTTAGGCGGAAAGAAAGGGTCCTTGGGGCATGCTTTGTTGAGATCGGTGAAGTTAACACAGACTCTTCGCTTGCTGTCTTTCTTCTTCACAATGACTGTGTTTGACAGCCAGCGGGGGTAGTAGACTTCCCTAATTGCACTAGCATCAAGGAGCCTTTCGACCTCTTCTATGACAGCATCTACACGTTGCGTGGCTGCCCTCCTTCCCTTCTGGACCAAAGGTTGGCGCTGAGGGTCCACGCTTAATCTGTGGCAGGCGATCTTTGCATCGATTTCAGGCATGTCGTAAGAAGTATAAGCGAAGATTTCAATATAGCTCATCAGGAGCTCGATTAATGAATTTTCTTCAGTCCTGGATAGGAAGCACTGATCACAAAGTACTTCTCCTTTTGCTGATCTATATGGATTTTCTTCAGGTCTTCGATGGCTTTCTTCTCTGGTACCTGCCCAACGTCATCAATCGTGGGTATATCCTCGTGAAGCTCCATCATCTGCACTTTACCTGCTTTTGCTTTCGTTGCATATGCCGTAATGAACCAGTGCTTTGCAGCAACTTGGTCCCCTCTTATCTCTTGCACCCCCTCTGGAGATGGAAAGCGAATTAGCTGGTGGTAGGAAGAGGGGATAGTCTTCATGAGATGCAACCATGTTCAGCCCATGATTATATTATACGGGGAAGGCACGTTGACCACTAGGAATTCTGTTTGTAGGGTAATCCCTCCCGCAGTCACAGGGATGGTTACCTTCCCAAGTGGCCAAATTGGGTTGGAGCTAAACCCGATCAATGGGTTGAGCGAGGGCTGGAGGTCGACGTCCTTCAATTCCAGCTTCTTAAAGAGGTCATAGTACATAACCTCGGAGGAGCTCCCCTGGTCAATGAGTAGCCTCTTCACGTCACAACCTGCCAGGCGTAGAGTCACGACGAGTGCATCATTATGGGGGGTTTGAACTCCCGCGAGATCTTCATCAGTAAAAGTTATGGCCGCGGTATCATTGTCGACCTTGACTTTTTTGGGAGGAGGATCTATTTGCAATACCTCCCACAAGTGCTTGGCCTTTTGAATATCAGCCCGGTATCTGTGCCGGTCGATAGCTTCAGATTCTGTCGATCCATGTAGCACGTTGATCACCCAGACCGATTCAGTTTTGTCTTCTTTTCGAGGGGGGGCCTTCAGCCTTGACTGCTTGGCCTCCCGTTTCGTCTTCTCTCGTTCGGTGGCGTGGACTCCTCTTCTCCCTAAGAGGTTGGTACTCATGTTTACTTGGACTTTCCCACATATGACGCCAATTGTAGGTGGGATTTCTGGAAAGGCCTGGTCGAGCCAATATCGGTGAGTTTCCAACCTACTATAAAGAGACAGATGAGTTAGAATAGGTCGACTCTCTGTGGGCCGATCACACTCCGACGGTCAAGTTAGCAATCTTAACCAGAGCTAGAACGAGAATAAAGACTATGAATACTTAAGAAATCAATTGTCCATACCTTGCTTTTTCAAGATGTTGTGTTTTTATAGTGTAGTGTTCTCTGTCGAGCTTACTCATGTAATCATGGCTTAGCTCGTAGGCTTATGCTATTTAGAGTGGGCTGATCAGACAGGAATACACATTTTTTTTACCATGCTTGAACTCGACTGATCGGATGTAAGCATGGCCGTTGCGTGCCGTATCTCCTTCGCATTAAATGCAGGTCCATTCAACATTAAATGCGGCCAATAGAGCATTAAATGCCCTGAAATTCCTGACTCGGGTGATCCAGCTTGGGGCCAAGTAATCTTTCTATTTGACTAACTTGGAGTGTGGGCCTGAGTTGCCCTGATATAGTCTGAGCTGCTGCTGGCCTGCATGATTCCTCTTTATATTCGTTGGGCCTGTCTTTTTGGGTTGGGCTGGGGTTTCTTGACCCACATCTACATAGGGCTACAACCCTAATATTCACTTATATACTAATGATATTTTGTATAAATAAATATAATATTAGTATTTATGAATTTAATTAATATTATTGAGGTGGGTTTAAGATGGGGTGACATAAACCATCCGCATCCTAAACCCACATCGGGTTATATATATTTTTCCATACCAGGCTTCTAACCCATTTATTTATATTCCAAACCTTTCATAATAAGGGTAGGGTGAAGTGGATTTTAAATTTTTTCTGGTCAAATTGTTATCCCTGCACAGACGATTGAAAGTAACGACCTTTATTTGCATTTCATTAGGGAACCAACCATAAGGTGTGAGCCAGTGGTCTAAGTTGTCCTCATGCTGAGGATGAAGTCTTAAATTCGATCCCTTCACGTCTCCTTTTAGCCACTAATTATTGATGCAATGCATGAAATTGATATGGTTCGTTAGACGATTTGAAGAACTAAACACCCTGTAGCAGAAAATATATATATATATATATATATATGTAGGAGTTAACCTAGTGGTAGTGACGTCCTCACCCTGCAGTCATCGGGTCGACTAACCCTCCCCTCTTTAGGGATTTTCTGCTCCAATATAAAAAAATGTATACTTATTTTAATATATAAATGTAGCATCCTGAAATTTGCATCTCTTTTACTTGCCAAAATTGTCTTTAAAATTCCTGAAGTTTGCAAATTTGTTTCACTTTTAAGAATAATTTTGACTATTTAAATTCTTTTTGTATTTGAATGTCAGTTTTTCTTTTCCCTCTCGTCTCTATAACTACTGCAAGAGAATTACACATGCATCACGTGTGCCCCACTCTCTAATATATATATATATTTTCAATAGCAGGATCGTGGTTGTCATTCGGAAGGAAAACACATATTTTTGTGAAAGTTTAGGGGCGCTAAAGGGGTGTTTGAATCCTAATATTATTTAGTAGTTTGTGATTTAAACTTATAATTTTTTAAATTATGTTTAACACATCATAAAAAAATAACTAAAAAAAATTACTCTGTCTAATACGTTTTTTCAAAAATTTATTTTAAAAAATAACTTTATAAAACTAATTTGCGTATAAGCTATCTTAATGTATTTACCCAAAATAAAATCCCAATTGTAAGCAAAAGCCGAACGAGCGACGGGAACGCAAAGTATCTCATTGCGGAGGCCTCTGGAATGCTCTCTACTATCGGTCTCTACTTTTCTTGGCAAACAAGAATCCGAAAACCGCAGGCCAAAGCCTGGAAGTTGTAAAGGTCCCATTCCAATCGCGGGAGAATAGAACGCATCACCATTCTGCCCGTGACGATCATGGTGAGAAGCTGCTACAAGAGGAGAGAGAAGCTGTAGTTCCCTTTCTGATTCGAACCCAAGTAATAATAATAGGAAGAAGAAGAAGAGATGGACAGAGGACGGAGTAGTAGTAGTAGTAGGGGGTTGTCGCGCGGAATGCTTCCATTGCTTGCCGTGCACGTGGTGAGCGAGTATTGGAGACTTGAGAGGAAACCACCTATCACCGCCGCACTTGTCGCTGCCAATACGGTCGTTTATTTGAGGCCTAGTTTCCTCCATGGTATCCTTCCTACCATCGACGAAGTCTGGTTCAATCCCCACCTCATCCTCAAGGTACCACATCCTTTTTCTGTCTGCAATCTCCAATCCTCTCTCATGCTAGCTATTTCGGCAGTGCTTATGAATCTGGAAAGTATGAAAGATGCAGATTGAGCAAGACGTTTTCTGCTGTTTCATTTTCCGATTCATCTGTACCTCTGTTGGGCGTAGGTCCGTCTCTCTTCTCTTTAGGAAGAGACTTTATCTATTTACTTATTTATCTGTTCTTTTTGGTTAGTAGAATTGGTTGTGCTCATTTCAAAGGTTTGATGGCCTATGTTATTTTCTTTTTAGGTATTCATGGCCCAATAGTTTGGCTGCTAGAAAGCCTTGGGAAAGATATTGGATATTTCTTTTGATTTTGTAAGTTTTGGCTGTTCAGTTCATTTGAGAAGAAAGGACCACCTCACTGAGCCTAACAGTTCACGCGCAATGGGGTTGATCTCCTAAAGCATAATTTTGTAACGATAAAAACCATGTAATAATTGCTGGTTGGCTCATGAGAAGTAATATGCCAATAAACAGGTTTCGGGCAGAAATAGTTTTCAGCAGATCTGGAAGGCGTTAACAAGCTGAGCTGATTTTAGAGGAAAATTGTTTTTTTGGGGAAGAGTCTGTAAGGAAGTTTTGATTCTAAATTAGCTTCCAAACTCCAAGTGGTCACTACTCTAAAACCCACGGAAGAGTCTGACATTGCATCACAAAAATGTTTGCTTCCTGATATACAGCTATGTTTTCCCAGGTCAGAGTAAATTACATTTTCAATCCCTAAGGTTTAGACAACAGGCATACTGCTGTTTGATGTAGCTAATAGTTAGGTCCACTCTATTAGCAGAGGGAGGGGCATAGCTCAAATTTGCGATCAATATCTAAATAAAGTTGCTTGCTGGTATGAGTTTTTTTTCGGGGTAAGTTTGTTAGTATGAGCCTTGAGATGTGTTCATATGATTGCGATAGCTACTCATCATCACATGAGGGTAGGTTTGTAGGCTGGTCAGGGGTTCTTCCATCATTTGGCAAATGATGTTAGTTTAATTTTGCATCGTCCCAAGATTGTTCATTGTGTTTTCAGGTAAAATAGCCATGTATCGCAAGCAAGGGCCTCCTGCTTCCAGATTTATCATATTATGCGGTCTACTGGAACACTACTGCATTGACCTTTCACCTAGTTAAAACAACTCTTATTTTTAAACAATAGTATATGTACAGATAGGGTACACCTTGCCAAAGCTTGTTTCTCACATAAATCCATGAGGGCCTTCTTAAATTTTTATGTAATTTTATTTTTTTTGGTGTTTTTTCTTTGAGGGGGGTGGGCGTGTGGGCTTTATGTAAAAGTGTTGATAGCCTATGTATTGAGTTTATTGACAGGGTACACCCCGTAGAAAGCTTGTCCAAAAACTCGGGAACCATGTGTGCTGGAGAGGGTTTGCTTCAGTTGGGTTGGATTTGGTACAACTGTTATTGGGTAATAAACTGAGGGAATTGGATAGTTAATTCATACTCATGCCAAATCATGTTGAATTCTTGTATTCAACACGTACATGGTTTGGTCACATATTAGCATTAGGATTGTGTATTTAGAAGATTTGATGTGTCTTGATTGATGAAAAGGCAGTACTACATTATATCAACTTATGAAGTGGATAATGAAATTGAAGACTAAATGTTTCCAATTAGGTTGATAACTGCCAACTGTAGGCAAGTGGGATAACCTGCCATATCATCGTGAAAGAATGATATACGACCACCATTTGCTCTCTTTAGTTGCATTGATCTAGTGAACCCACTATCAACCTGGTTACTGAATTCAACCTTTTTGTGCATACGTGTGTGCATGTGTTTGTGTGTTTTTGGTTGTTTGTGTGTTTCTTTGTATGTTCAAGAAACATTTGGTAGTGTTCTAAGACCCTGTTGTTTAAAATCCTGTAATGTCCTTGTGTGTGGTGGATGGTGACAACATATGACTGTTCCCATACCAATAACACACACGTTAAATGATGAATCAGAACCTTGATTTGGTGTGTGTACTTGAAAATATTTTGTTCAGTGATCTTGGTCCATCTGATATTAGCCAAGTCGTTTTTTGGATATTTGACAGGCATTTGTGCCCATTCTTGTAAGGTTAACATGATGGCTTAGATTCATGACTTAAAGATTCGCGGTGGAGACTTATTTGGCAGGAATTGACTTCAGTAGCACTATAGAACTATCTTATTATATTTTTGATAAGTATAATAAAGTCCCAGTAAATCACCTAGTGTGTGTAATCTAGGTACACATGAAGTACCCCGCAGCAGCAGAAAAAGACTTCTATAGAAAACGTATGATACCTGAAATCTGTACATAAAGGCAATAAAGAATTGGGAAGATTCTCTGCACAATCTAATCTGAGTGAGTGTTATGCATCTTATGATTCAGTAATGGAGCAGCATCTTGAACTCGTCAAAAGTGCATCTATCCCAGTTATGGAGCATCATCTTAATCTCGTCAAAAGTGCATCTATTCCTTCCCCTCATGAATCTCCACACAAGTTAAAAATAAGGGCAGCCATACAACCTACCTTGGGACTTCTCCTAAGACATCTGTATGCCAGAAACCAAACAAACCATTCATCCAGCGTGTCATAACCCAGTGCACTCCAAGATATAGAATATAAATTTCTTGAAGAGTTCTTTACCTACCACCCAGACCTAGTGCAACAAAAGATGATTACCATTCCTCTGCTCTTTTTGCACATACAATAGCAATTGGGAGGCATCTCATTTCTCCTCCTACCAAACTATCAAACTTCAGAGTTGCTTTCATTGATGCATTTTATACAAAGAAGGGCAGCTGAGAAGGCACCATCACCTGCCAAATTATTTTCCCAGGAGAATTCAAAGCTGTGCATTACATATGTTTACTCTTGTATTTTTTGCACCTCTCTCACACTGTTGCATCCATGTTATTCTGGAATCTTTTTCCTGTGGCCGCTCTGCTGTGTCATAGGTAGTATTTGTACCTCATCAGACATCTTATTTTCTTACTCACTCGAATGTCTTGAAAGAACTTATATTATCGTATGACTTGCATATATGGACACTAAAATACCACTAAAATATATATATCGATACCAAGAGATTCCAGAAAACATTTTGGCTCATAACTTAGGTATTTCATTGAAAGAAAATAATAAATGCTTGGCAGTGTAGAGCTTTTTAAG